>BQKN01067545.1:22869-37467 GCA_022839385.1 Asparagus kiusianus | reverse complement strand
ATATATATATATATATATATATATATATATATATATATATATATATATATATATATCCAATGAAATTTATTACATGACATATCAATTTTCACACAATGCAGAATTTGTCGAGGATTATGAAGAGTGAAAAAACTTGAAAAAACACAAAAAATAGGCAATATATTTTACAAAATGCTGATGATGCCTTACACTTCCTGAATAACTATGAACTGATCTTTGACCCTCATGTGTCTTTTGCACAGTTTATTCATGATATTAGAAAATCAATCGAGTAAATAAAAAATTACTAGTTATAGCTACTGGCGTTAACTTTTGTATATCCAGGATTTCGATAGCCTAGTTGATAGGCTATGGTGCCCTAGGGATTTGATCTTCACTGATATTTTGGGTTTTATTTAAGTTGATATGTGGAATTGTGCTTTCTCACATAATATGGTTCGAAAGAATGCATAACATTTTTTTTCACTCTGTTATACAATTGGGTTATATCTTCAAAGAATCTCCTACTTAGAATCATACATTGATTTTAGGAAATTTTTGCTCAGAAGTTCTACGTCAAAAAAAAATTTGTACCTCCAAATCTAAAAGACTTCTTTTTCAAGGTGAAACAGGCTCACAAAGATTGTTGAAGGGTTCAGATTAGTAATACTGGGTAGGAATATCTGAAAGATCCTCAAACATAATGGTTCTCGTTTACGGGTTCCCTCAGTTGTATCAGGCACTCTAGATACTTGAGCCTATAGCCAGGACAGCAACGACAATTCAAGCAGCTGATAGGGTATGTGTTCTCCCTCATTAGGAGAAAATTCTTAATTCTTGATTCCTTTCCTCCTTTACTTGATTACGGAAAACAAAATTATACTAAGATTAAATGGTTTAGTAGTTTACCTTGCATATTATAACTTGATTAATATTTCAAATTTTGATCAGGAACAACTGAAATGAATAATCTTTTGTTGCTACTAAAGCAACTTCTGATTTTTAGTAAGATGTGCTTTGTTCCACACTGCAAATGCATCAGCATATCATAGGATATTTTTCCTATACACCTCTTTCCTATGCAGACACAAAGAACACACGCATGCATGCATGTGTACATGTGTGCACGCATATATTTCACAGACCAGGTTCAATTTTGTATTACCTCCTACATGCAAACAAATGTTACTGTTTCAACTGAAGGCCGGAATGCCAACAGACTATAAGTCATCAGATGAGCACACTACTCTATAGAAGAAAAAACTACTGGAAGGTCCTTACATGCGCAAACAAACATAAAATATGATATGGACAAAGTAAAATGACAAATATTTAGAATATATAAATAAATAAAATATTTTACATCACTGATTCTAGGTGGCGAAATCATCTCTCCATGATCTCAGTGAACTGTACAAAAAGAAAATAAGAATAAGTATCCACTTCAACAACAAAAACCCTTACATCAGAAACCGAGGCAGAGCAAAGCTGGGCATAAGGAAAATCAACTGATATCCCATTGTACTTAAAACGCATGAGAGGGATCTTGGCACTTTTGATGCAAATAATGTCCGATACTTCAGGTCTACTCTGAAGCATGTCACGCAGAAAAACAAAAAAGTCTTCCTGCACAATGATAATCAGATTTCCAGAATTAACTACCACTGCACTATAATTTTATGTGGAAGACTCCAAAAAAGAAACTTACCTCCAAGTTTGCAAAGTAAGGACCCACACATAACGCATCTATATCAGAGTCGGATCCATGAACCTGAATAATATACCAAGGAAGAATAAATTTCAGTTCCAGTTACCAAAAAAACTAGAGCAACAAAACAATGAAACAGACAAGGAAATTAAACTAGATTTTTGAAGATTGAACCAAATTATTACTGAAGAAAGGAAATCATGGTCCCCACAGAAGATGATACAAAATATAAAGTACAGCTAAAAAGTGATGGTAGTAAACACAATTCACAAGAAGAATTTATGGTTGAAACAATTTGAAGAAATCATCTCTGATGTAAATTTATTTTGGATAAAGTTCTAAGCACTTAATTGCAAATGCACAAATCCATCATCTGACATTTTCTATATACGCATATTGCACATCAAAAGTAAACATTGACATAACCTACTTGATTCTTCAAATCTGAATGCTATAAGTACAATCAAACTAGATGGAACGTATAAAAAGCCGATGAGAATAACATACTATATTTAGACCACAAGAATTGTAACATACATAGATGACCGGAGTAGAGGCATCCAAAATATGGAGGAAAAAGCATCATGTGAAACGGATAATGTAAGATGGATTTGCCATATAGGACTCATATTACAAGAACAGGGCAGCAAATGAATTCCAATTTCGATTCAATGGCCATGATGCCCCACACCTCAAAAATGCCCAGTCAAAAATAATTATAGATATTTTAAGTAACATATTATACTTAATAACAAAGTTTATATTGCAGTCAGATTTACTAAATTTTACAAAAAATTTCAGGAGATAAATTCTAGAACAGATCAATAAATGATGACAAAAATAACCATTGTCCTGGTAGCTCAATAACTAAACAAATGAACAGAGATGTTTACAGTTACATTCCTAATCAATAATGGTTATGCATAGAAGAAAATATAGAAATAAAAAAAAGGCAGTTCCTCTTAAACGTTGTAAGACACCTTGATTTTGCAGTCCATTAGTCCATAATACATTCTCGATATATCAAATTATATGGACTCACACAGAAATTTGATTTTTTAAACCCTTTGCAAGTATATTATAAATGTTCCAACATTATTAAAGATGAAAATTATGACAATTTTCTCGATACAAAAACCGAGTAGATTATACATTTATGACTGCCGAGTCTAATTGGATAGTGGACTGGGTTTAAGGGAAAAAACATATGTTTGCATAATCAGACATAAGGGTGCATACCCAACAAATACTTGCATTGTGGCAAAATGGAAGTGTATAACAAGTGCTTAATACAATGATCATAAATATACTTCAACATAGCCGCAGAGGCGGCCTTCTAAATCTTTTTTGCCAACATTATTCCTTATCTCAGCATAGAATAAATTGATTAAGATATATACCACAAAAATAGGAATATTCAGTATGCTTGCTTCTAGAGGAGTAATAACTGCTTAAGAAAATATGCAGAAACAGCAAAAGAGGAAAGCAATTCTATTCCAGTCCACTCAGAGGGCAGGGAGCATATGCTTACCCCTAAACCATATGAACCATATGTCAAGATTGTCGCTGTCGTGCTTGAAATTAGTTCATTAGGAAGTCCGTATTTCCAGGCAACCTTCATTATCCATGCCAAAACAATCTGCAAGAAGGGTAACATCATGACAAGACTAAAAGAGAAAAAAATATAGATGAATAAAAATAAATAGGAAAGAGAACGTGAAGGTAAGGAACAATTGTAAGAAATCATCTAGAGGGCCCCATAGAAAATCATTTAGGGAGGGAAATATGTGACTTGAGTCCCATTATCGATTCTGAGGTTGATGATTGACTGCTTTCTACACTGATTGGATCGATTTCGTTTTTAGGATCGATTTCGTTTTTAGTGACCATGATGTTTTAACTGTTTACCCTGATTTTTATTGATTGCCTTGGTTTTGTCTACTGATTGCATTAAAAAAAGTGGTTGTAAACGTCACCTTCTTCCTTCCTTGTAGAGGACCCTCTAGAGAAATTTTTTTTAATCCAAAACAATTGAAGTTATAAACCAGAATCTCTTATATCCACATGGGATATTCAGCTTTAGCATAAATGTGTTGCAATATATGTAGCATGAAGTATTAAAACATAATTAATATTTATATTACTACATATCAGTGTTAATACTGTAGACATGAAGAAGATAATATGTGCCATACAGTAATTTGTTAAGTGTACGCTTTATTTACTGCATGCTCTCAGATTCAGTATTTCATTCTATTGAGAGAGAGAGAGAGAGAGAGAGAGAGAGAGAGAGAGAGAGAGAGAGAGAGAAGTTGTACAAAATCTTACATGATGAAAGCGATCAAATTAGATCTTGGTTAAATTGCACAACAAGAGAGATCAGTATTATCTGAAAAATACAACTGTCTAATATAGCAAACATCTAGTACGCTCACATGACTATGGTGTGAGGACATGTTATTTCATAAGTTTTATATTTGAAGGTCAGGATTTGAGAATTATTGTGAAGTTTGTAAATTGACACCCATCAAATTGCATGTGGCAGCATAAAAGCTGTAAAATAAATATGCATTCAACTAGGCCATTGTTTCCAAGTACTTAGCATCTATAGCGCGTGATTCTTTGTGTAGATGAATTTATATCATCTTTCCCGATTCTTAGAGTCTGCATTCTATCAACACAGTCAGCATATGGCCGCTGTTCCGATCTAAAGAGGGAATAGATGGGGGCAAATGTCCCCCCGCTATGTGTCAGTACAGCCTGTGGCATGCGGGCTGTTCTGATAGGATTCTCCTTCCAGTTCTTCCACCTTGGGAAAAGAAATATGGCAGCTTATCAAAGCTAATTAGCAAGGTCCATTCTCACTAGCTAAAGAGTACTCTTGCCACAACAATTCATGTGTCTATTCTGAAACCCAAAAGTGTCAAATTACGGCCTCCAAACTTCTTAATAGCTAAAATGCATGTAGTTAGCTGCATAAAAAAATCGTTTGCTACATCACATTATTTCGGCTCTCTCATTTTCTATTTTATAGGAGCTAAATAGTAGGATTTTAAAGAAACTGACTGTTTTTTAGCTTGTCCACAAGGATTGGAAATTCCCATAATATTTAGGAGGTTTTACATATAAATTCAGCTAATTTCTACGAACACAAAGATTGTCATCTTGGTAGTTATCTAACGAAGGAAAAGCTTTCAATCATAACGAGCTAGACAATGCAACATCACAAGAATTTCCAATACTATTCAGAATGTTTTCTTTCAGCCAATTTCTATGAGCAAGAATAATTTCTCGGCTCTTAGCTTATAGAGAAAATCTGTCTCATGTAATTCCATGTACTCCCAAGCTGAGCAATATACATCCACCATCCAAGGTCACTCGCAAGTAATCTATCACACATCACATTTGTACTGAAGTTCTTCTTTGGATTGACAACCTTAGAAGGTTTTTCTTTCAGCCAATTTCTACGAGCACAAATAATTTCTCGGCTGTTAACATGGAGAAAATCCTATCTCATGTAATCCCATGAACTCCCAAGCTGAGCATATACGTCCACCATCCAAGGACACATCGCAAGTAAGCTATCACGCATCACATTTGTACTGATGTTCTCCTTCAGATTGACAACCTTAGATTCCACTGTTCAGCAATAGCAGCCAGCTTTCTAGGAGCTACATTCAAGTATCCTCTAACAAAGATCTTAAATATTTACCAACCTATAATACACTTCCCAGCAATTTTATGTCCTCGTTTACTATCCTTTGTTTCTTGAGGAATTCACTTAGACGATCATAGTATGGCTGTCTTCCAAGCCAAATCCACTAAAGAATTATATCACTAAGTATTAACTTATTTAGTTCTCAAAAGACCGCCAAATACGCAAAGTCAAACATTACATTGTCGCGAAGTAAATTCTCTTGAATTCATCTTCATGAACAAATGATATGGGTGACAACTGTCAACTGCTAGTGGCAAATTCAACATCCCACGAGGTACAAAGAAAAAGTTTTGCTATACTATATGCCATAACAGGAAAGTGACTTAATTCCAGAAAGTGATAGGTTTTACAATGTTGTAAAAAAGCAGACTAAAAAGTGTAAGTGCTCCTACTCCGCTGCGGCCCTGGCCATAGCAGCGGGCTTAAGCGGTAGAGACGCTTTTCACCTGCAAGATCACGCCTTAAAGCAGTCATAACCAAAAGGCGCCCAAAAGGCAGACAAGGACAACAAAGGACAAATGCCTGATACAGATACATCATGATAGATGCGCTCATGCTAGATGGTTGCTCACCCTATTGCGTCTGGTAAATTAAATATCAAGGATGCATCTACTGAACTGCTTCGTAATATCCTCATACATATGAATGCACCACTTTGCCAGAAGCATCTTAGATGAGTCGTATCAAACACATTTCTAACACAATTTGTAATAGAAATGCCCATGCTATACAGTCACTTATTGATTGAGTTTTATAGACTGGACACTAACCATGGATCTAGCAAACAGCTTTTTTAATATTCGTATACATATGATTGCGACACTTGAACAGGAACAGTTCAATAAGTGATGTATCAAATACTGCAAACTCAGTTACTTCACGATCAAAACATCCTTGCGATATAGTTGTCTAGTTGATAATTGGCAAGTCCGCTAAAGTGAACACTAGAACAAGCATCAAAAAGACCTCTTTAATTCCCTCATACATACGGACGCACCAGTTTACCCTCACAAAGTTTTCTTTTTGATTAATAAAGAACATCTATTTTGTTTCCATACCTCTGTTCCAAAGACCGCTCTTTCTTTTTGAGTACTCGAAATAACCAAAACCAATAAATACAGTAATTTTCTATTCGTCAGTAAATAAAAGTAAATTATTTTTGCCATTTTAAGGCTTATCAGTGGGGAACTGGTATTTAAGAAACCACATTCCCAAAAAAATCAAGTTTTGAACAAGAAATATACAACTTTTAAAGCTTTCTTTTTTATCTTCTCTGCAAGAGGAAGCTAATCTTTACCAATAAAAGGATCAAAACAAATAATCTATGTAACCAAAAGACCTGTTTGAGCTGCTTGATCACATCTCGCCTTTTCATCTCATCCTCTTGCGACGGCTCCAAACCCTCATTCACCATAAACTAACCCAAGAACAAAAGAAATCTAAGAAAGATTCAGTAAAAGAAATTAAAAAATCAACCAAAAACATCATTCACTGAACCAAATCAATTACCTGAACCAGCATTTCCGTCCGCTGCCGATCGATCCTGAACCAAGTGGCCGGATCCAGTCCCAATCTCACCGGAAACATAACAGAATTCGAGTGTCCATTCGCCCAGCTCTCCGGCGGCGGCGGCGGAAGCGCCATCGGAGGAGGCGGCGGTGGGTAGAGCAGAGATCTCGGATCGACGAACTGAGGGTTCGGAACGAAGATCCGCCTCTGATGAGCGAACGCCATGGCTTGGAGCTCTAGGGTTTTAGAGATCGATCAAGGTTTTGAAGTGAGAGCGAGTTCTTGGGTTTTAGAGAGAGAGAGAAAGTGAGAGAAGGGAGAGAGAAAGGGAACGAGAGATGGGGAGTTAAGGTTTATATAGGGCGGACGCGTGGCGGAGGGTCACGCGACAGGAACGTGAGAGCCGAGACACGCGGAATTTGAATCGGACGGCGGAGTTCGGATTTCGAGAAGGTTCTTTCGTGGGCCGGGCTGGGTTATGGGCTGAATCCTTTTAGGATTTTGAGGCAAGGGGGCGAATCCTGTTTTGTGTAGTGCTAGATACGCTTCCCTTCTCACGCGAATGAATCTTTTAATAGACGTTTGTAAGGTTTATTTATTTCTCCTATATCATTTTTTTTACACCAGCTAAAATCAAATCGAAGACCGTGAGAGCAGATATATGTTGTTGTTGTAAGAATGTTGTTCATGCAATATCTCTTGTTTGAGTAATGATAATGTTATGTGAGATGATATATTTCATGTATAAGCGGGTACGAGAAAGATGTGGTTCGAAACGATGCAAAAATCAACATGAATGTTGATTTTAGCCTTCGAACATTCGATGGTCAAGAGGCACCCATCGATGGTCAAGCATCTCATCGATGGTTTTAGGAGCTAATTAGCAAAAAACAAAAATAGTAATTGGCACCATCGCTGGTCTACAGTGACCCATCATCAATGGTTACAGAAGACGATCGAAGAAATACAGAAATCAGAATCAGCACCATCGGTGGTTACAGTTGAACCATCAATGATCATCAAGGGACCATCAATGACTATGATCCAACATTGGTGGTTATGATGAAATTTTACAGTTTTTAAAGATTTAATCTCAGTCGTTAGTCGATCCGTCTGATGTCCTATTTGCACTCAGATTTGGACATCTCTTTCCTATTCTATCAAGGACTAATTAAAGGGAATTGGAGATCATAATTTATAACGAAGTTTAAGGAGGCAAACACACAAAAGGAGAGACCTTTATTCTTGGGTTTGAGAGGAAGTTGATCAAATTCCCTAAGCCTCATTCAGCTTCTTATCGGCGCGTTTTTCATCAGAGTTTGAGTCAATGAGAAGAGCGCCCTACACAAATTGCTATACCGCTTCTTCACGGATCTTCATCTTCATCGATTTGAAGAATAGTATGATAAGATGCTATAAAATTGTCCTTTTCGCGTTTTAATTGTTTTGGTTGGTTGTACTTCAAACTTGTGTTTGACAGCTTACTCAAGCCAGGTTAATTGAGGATTGGGCTACCTATTGCTAGGTTTCTTTACGATTATTGTAAAGAGTTAGGTTAGACGGATGGTTTCGGATAGATTTCAGGATACGACCTTTAAAGCCTATTGAACCGGGTTGTGATTTAGGTGAACTTTAGTCATAGTGAGGAAGGTCATTCACAAGCAGGAAAAGCGAACGTAGGATTTTCATCTAAACCACTGTAAAAATCTCTTGTGTTCTTGTGTTGATTTGCTTTTACTTTTTTGATTATTATTTTTTCATTGCATTTTCTGAGTCTTCTCAAAAATATCTAGCAATCATATTCATCTCCCCTCTAGAATTGCATCCCAGTTCTAATAATTGGTATCGGAGCCTTGTTACTCATATTTAGGTATCACAACCTAGGATAAGATATTAAGTCTAACCACCGCTTTAGCCTTATCTGAAGGACACACCATCAATCGTCCCCTACTTTTTGACAGCACCAATTACACATATTGAAAAACACACATGAAAATCTTTCTATTATCTACTTATTTTGATATTTGGGAGTGTGTCAAACACGGATATCATAATCCTACTAAGGATAAAGGAGGATTCATTATTGAAATTCCTATGGATAAATGGATCCCTCAACACAAAAAAGACTTTTTATTATAATTCAAAAGCGATGAATACTTTATATTTCTCTGTTACAGTTGAAGAATTTAATCACTAAACATTCACTAAGACAATCATACCACATTCGTCCATATTGTTTGAGTCCATAAAAAGATCTTTGCAACATAATGGAGTACATTTCTCTAGGATTTGATTTACATGCTTCAGGCATGCTAAATCCTTCAGGGATTTTTATATAGATATCATTATCTAATGTTCCATATAAATAAGCAGTGACTACGTCCATCAGACGCATATCAAGTTTTTCATGTACTACTAAACTCACAAGATATCTAAATATAATTCCACCTATTACTGAAGAATATGTCTCATCATAATCAAATCCCAGTTTTTGTGAAAATCCTTAGGCTACAAGTCTTGCTTTATATCTCATATTTTATTTTTCTCATTTCTTTTCCTCACAAATACCCATTTATATCCTACCGGCTTTACACCTTCAGGTGTTTGGACTACAGATCCAAAAACTTATCGTTTAGCCAGTGAATCTAATTCAGATTGGATCGCATCTTTTCATTTTTACCAATCATTTCTTCGCCGACATTCATCAACCGATCTGGGTTCATGATCGTCATCATCTTCCATAATATCAAGTGTTACATTAGATGCAAATGCATTATCGACAATTACTTCTCTTCGGTTCCAACTCTTTCCCGTAATAACAAACTTTATTAAAGTTTCATTTTCTTCAGGAGTTGGCTCTTTAGTAGCGACCTCTTCAGGAGGTTGAATTTTGTCATTAGCAATATTTTGGTCATTCAATCCTCTTTTCTTTCGAGGATTCTTATCTTTAGAACCAAGAGGTCTACCATGTTTTCAGCGAAAGTTGTTTCCATTGTCGATTCCATTAAAACTTTAATCGTTTACAGAAAATTACAATGAAAAATAAGCAAATTACAACTCTCGAGAAAATAACACAGAAATCGTTTATCGAATCCTGTTTTGTGGGACTTTGCATGTGTCGGGAGTGCTTTGGCTCGTGGACCACCGATTCACAGATTGTGAGTGTGTTTAGAGATCCTTCCTTCGTTTATCGAAGTAGGGATTTGAAGCGAATATCTTATCGATGTAAAATATTCACTCTTCCAAAGATCAAGTCTGAGCTTAGATCTCTAGGAATCACCAAATGATGTTTATGAAAGGTGAAAATTCTCTCTTTCTTCCTCAAAATCACCAAAAGCTCAAGCCTTTTTTGCTCCAATCTGCTCTCTTTTTTCTTTGTTTCGTGTCTAGGGAGGTATTTATAGGGGTAGGAGTACACAACAGTGGAAACGGGGATAAAATAACTGACCACATGACATCTCTTTGGCCGCGCCAGTCAACACTGCCGCGGCTATTGGCGCGTCAGTGTGGACTGTCGCGGCCAAAGGAGCGGTTACAACCACGTCCCATCGTGCTTGAAACTGTTCTCCCACGACTTTTAACCACTTTTTTCGTGGTTTAATTGTTTGTCCACGTCAACACACATTCTATTTCTGATATGCCACCACGTGGACTTTAAAAAATCATCGTATAACTACTTTGTAACCGCCGCGACACCCCCGTGTAGTTTGCGCGTCACCATAGACTGTCGCGTCTAAGGCGCGTCACCATGAGCTGCCGCGCCTAAGGCGCGCCACCATGGGTTGTTTGTTGGTGTATTTTGTCGTTGTATACACATTATTCTCTTCGCATCCTTGAGTTGTGTTTGGATATCTATGAGCATTTTTTGACGCCTACATACCACACTTCAGGCGTGCTTTAGATTCATTATCACTTTTAATTTGTTTTTCTGGGATATCATTTTTAATCGGAGCATTTTCTGCTGGAATATGCAATTTAGTAATTCTTCTAGATTCACTAAAAGCATCCGGTAATTGGTTAGCAATTTTCTGTAAATGTATAATCCTTTAAACTTTCAGTTCACATTCTTTTGTATGAGGATCAAGAAAGTCTAATGATATTTTTCAAGTAACTTCCTTTTTCGGTTGATCTTTACCTCCTCCTAATGTCAAAAATGTGATTCATCAAAATGACAATCTGTAAATCTTGCAGTAAATAAATCACCTGTTAATGGTTCAACATATTTAATTATAGAAGGTGATTCATACCCGACATATATCCCCAATCTTCTTTGAGGACCCATTTTAGTACGTTGAGACGGTGCAATAGGAACATATACCGCACAACCAAAAATTCTTAAATAAGAAATATTAGGCTCGTGAACAAGAACTAATTGTAAGGGAGAATAAATATGATAACTTGTCGGCCTAATTCTCACAAGTGTTGATGCATGTGATATAGCATGTCCCCAAGTAGATAAAGAAAGTTTAGACCTCATTAACAATGATCTTGCAATTAATTGAAGCCGTTTAATAAATAATTCGGCTAGACCATTTTGTGTATAAACATGAGCTACAGGATGTTCAACACTTATCCCAATAGCCATGCAATAATCATCAAATGCATGTGATGAATATTCACCAGCATTATCTAGACGAATTTTTTTAATGGGATAATCAGGAAATTGTGCTCGCAATTTAATTATCTGAGCAAGCAATCTCGCAAATACTAGGTTGCGACTAGATAATAAACTTACATGTGACCATCTTATTGATGCATCAATTAGTACCATAAAATATCTAAATGGTCCACATGGTGGATCTACAGGCCTACATATATCACCATGAATTCGTTCTAGAAATGCAGGGGATTCAGTTCCACTTTTGTTAGTGATGGTCTAACAATTAACTTCCCTTGGGAGCAAGCAACACATGCGAATTCATTAGAATTTAGTATTTTTTTCATTTTTCAATGAATGACCATGTGAATTTATACTTATTCGCCTCATCATTATAGAACCAGGATGTCCAATGCGATCATGCCAAATCATAAAATCATTAGGATTAGTAGACTTCTGGTCTTCAAGGTGATACATTTCAGCTGCACTTATTTTTGTATAATATAAACCAGAAGATAGAGAAGATAGTTTTTCTAATACACATTTCTTCTTAAAAATGGTATTTGTAATCAATAAGTATTCACCTTTTGCCTCATTCATAGTCGCGATATGATATCCATTTCGGTAAATATCTTTAAAACTTAGCAAATTTCTTCGAGACTTTATCGAGAGTAGTGCATTATTTATAACAATTTTAGTTCCTTCAGGGAGAAATACAGTGGCTCTTCCGGAGCCATCAATCAATTTACCACTATCACTTATTATGTTAACATTTGTTTCTTCCATTTTCAAATGAGAAAAATACTTCATGTTTTTAAGTATAGTGTGTGTAGTAGCACTATCAATGAGACAATTATTATCACTAGTATTATTTGATCCCAAATATTTGGCATCCATTTCTTCTTCAGGAAGAAACGACAAAGACAATTATCAATAAATTATAAAATTCATAAAGAAAATTACAAAAAAAGATGTGAAAATAACAAAATTCAAAATATCGGGTATTTATCATAGGATCATTTCGTAACTTCAGGTTGCTCAAGGAAATCAGCTACATCGAGGTGTGTGATATCATCAAGATCATCATAAAAATTGTTTTGATCAATAAAATTTGTCTCGGTATTTTTTTCCTTTTCCTTTTAATGATGCCTGATAGAGGTCAACAAGATGTTTTGCTGTAAGACGGGTACGGGACCAATGGCCTTCTATTCCACACTGATAGCATATTTCCTCATAATGTTTCTTTTCTTTACTTTTCATATAATCATTGTCCCATTTCTGGGAGTTGTTTTGTCTTCTGCCACGGCTATGATCAAATTGATTATAAGGCACATATCTGCCACAACCTCGTCCGCGATAACGGCTATGTCCTCGGCCTCCTCTACGGCCATGTCCACGTCCACGATCATGATTTTGAGATTTAGTTGCATTCGCTTCAGGGAATGGGCTAGAACCAGTAGGTCGGGATTCATGATTTTTCAATAATAACTCATTATTTTGTTCAGCCAAAATGAGGCATAAAATCAATTCAGAGTATTTCTTAAGTCTGTTTTCGTTAAAAGTTGGTTTTGCTGTTGAATTCATTATATCTTCGGTCGATTACAACAAATTCAAAAGAAATAGTCTTTTTATAAGACCTCTTTTACACAACAAAAGAAAAATTATAATTTTTTAGAAACAAACGCAGGATCGTTGTTTGGATCGCTGCTTGCGTGGGATCTTTGCCTGTGCCGGGGTGCGTTAGCCCGTGGACCACCGATTCACAGATTCTAATTGAATCGTGAAGGTTTTGTGGATTCTTCCTTCGTTTATCGAAGTAAGAATTTAAAGCGAATATCTTATCGATGTAAGATGTTCACTCTTCTAAAGATCAAGTCAGAGCTAGATCTCTAGGAATCGCCCAAAGCTTCTTGAGGATGTTTGTGAAGAACGAAGACTCTCTCTCTTGCTCAAATTCACAAAAAGCTTAAGTCTCTCTGCCCCAATCTGCTCCCCGTCCTTTATTCCGTGTTTAGGAAGGTATTTATAGGGGTAGGAATGAACCACAGTGGAAATGGGGTGAAGTAACCGACCATGTAACTGTTCTTTGGCCGCGACAGCCAACACTGCCGCGGCTATTGGCGCGGCAGTATGGACTGCAGCGGCTATTGGCGCGGCAGCATGGACTGTAGCGGCCACAGGGGCAGTTATCAGCACGTTCCATCATGCTTGAAACTGTTCTCCCACGATTTTTAACCACCTTTTTCGTGGTTTAACTGTTTGTCCACGTCAGCACACGTTCTATTTCTGATATGCCGCCACGTGGACTTCAAATAATCATCATATAACTACCTTGTAACCGTCTCAGCACGCCCTATAATAGCCGCTACACCTTAGGCTATCGCGCCTTAGCCGCGGCACGTTATGCTGCCGCGCCTTAACCGTGACACCATGTGCTGCCGCGCCATGGCCGCGACACCATGATCTGTCGCGCCTGAGCCGCGACACCAAGCGCTGTTTGGTTGTGTGTACATGTCGTCTTTTTTTGTTTTGAATGGTATTTGGATGTCTGTGAGCATTTTTTGACGCCTACAGATACCCCCTCCAAAGTATCTCAGACTCCGCATTTTCAGAGAAGAGTCTGGGACACTTTGGATATGATAAGCTTTTCTTGCAATTTCTTCAGTGCTTTGTTGAGGAAGTTGCATCGAATGGTCTGTGAATGACTTAACTTCTTGACTTCTTCATCTTTTAGTCTATTCAGTGCTTTGTAGAATAGCTAAGATTCCTCCGGTGCTGCGTTTATCGCGTGGCCGTTATCGAAGTCTTGAATTAGAACTGCCATCGAAGAATTGGAGAAACAGTTTATACTCATATACTCTATTGGAGTGTTCAGGAAATAGTTTAACCTCATATACCCGTTGGGAGGTAGCCAGGTTATTCTTAAGAATATTCAAAGTGATATTCTCCAGAAACTTCCTGTTGAGGGTAGGGAACAGTTTAGACTCGTGTACCTATTGGAGTATTCTGATCTCTTTTTTGTTGGTAGAGATGAACCCGAAATCGGAGAGGAAGAATTTTATATTCTATCTCCTGGTCTCTTTTTTG
>BQKN01067545.1:7094-22094 GCA_022839385.1 Asparagus kiusianus | reverse complement strand
CCTAACTGTTTAAAGGTTTGATCGTTTGATTTGTGGACCTCTCGTTCGTGGAAGGAATCGAGAGAGAATTTTGGCTTTGGTCCTAACTATTTAAAGGTTTGACCAAGTGGGAATTTGAGACGATCCTAACTGTTTAAAGGTTTGATCGTTCAATTTGTGGACCTCTCGTTCGTGGAAGGAATCGAGAGGGGATTTTGGCTTTGGTCCTAACTGTTTAAAGGTTTGACCAAAATGGAGATTTGAGATGATCCTAACTGTTTAAAGGTTTGATCATTCAATTTGTGGACCTCTCGTTCATGAAAGGAATCGAGAGGGGATTTTGGTTGTGGTTCTAACTGTAGTAAGGTTTGACCAGGTAGGAATTTGATACGATCCTAGCTGTTTAAAGGTTTGATCGTTCAAATTGTGGACCTCCCGTTCATTGAAGGAATCGAGAGGGGGGTTTTGGCTTTGGTCCTAACTGTTTAAAGGTTTGACCAAATATGAGTTTTGTGAGGAAAGATTGATCTAAAAGAGTGATCGAATCTCATCTCAACAAAAGAGTATTCAGAAATCATCGTGGGGATGTAGTGTTTATCACTTTGTTTGTAATAATCGGGTTATCCCTAAGAATATTGTTTTTAAAATTCTTCCGGGAACTTCCAGTTACATGAATTATCGACCCCCAGCTTTTCTTTGCAAAACTGGGTATAATGAGGAGTACGTCCTCATCAGTCGCATGTTCGGGTTATCCTTAACAATATAAGATTCTCTAGGAACTTCCCGTTACATAAATCATCCACCCCCAGCTTCCTTTGTGAGTCCAGGTTTAACCTTGTACTTAGTTGGATGACCGAGAAGCAGTTTATACTCGTATACTTTTTGGAGTGAGGGGAAACAGTTTATACTCGTGCACCCACTGGAGTTAATGTCGTCTTTATTTGGCTTGTTTCGCCGTTATGACGCCAGAGTCAATTAAGGCTTGGATCTTGTTCTTGAGTCCAAAGCAAATCTCGGTGGGATGAAGAACCCTTCTGTAGTATGCACAGTAGTTTGGATCTGTGATCATCTTAGCCCCCTCCTGATCTTTGATAGGTGGCAGCTCGATCTTATCGTTAGCAATGAGGTATTTTAAGATGGTTGGAGCTTCATCATCTTCGAAAGAATACTCCTTTTGGAATCTCGGATTGAGAGTTGCATCCCCAGCGATTGTAGATATCGCCGGTTGATTTCTCTCAACTTTCTTTCTTTTAAGAAAGTGTTCAGCTTGTTCGCCCCGTATTTTTAACTCTCTCCAAGTGGTCGAAGGCATGACCCCCAGGACTTCCAGTACATCGATGGCAAGATTGTTATGGCATGTCTGTAGGATAAACTCCTCTGTGACAGGATCTCTGCAATTCATTGCCTTGTTACGGAAGCGTTTGATAAAATTATCGACCGACTCTCCGTCATTTTGCTTTTCATCCAAAAGGGTTCCGATTGACACTTCGGTGTCATCATCGAAGAAATTGCTGAGGAACAAACTTTCCATATCATCCCAGCAGTTGATGCTCCCCGGTTTGAGATGTCGATACCAATCGAAGGCGGGTCCACGAAGGGTGCTAACGAATGACCGGACCATTAAAGCCTCGTTTCCAGATATCATGCCCAAATGAGACTTGAAATAGATCAAGTGCTGAGTAGGCGAGCTCTTTCCTTCAAATGGTGTGAAGTTAATTAGATTGAATTTTGTCGGGTATGGAATTGAATCTCATTCTCTTGGATAGGGACATGGAATACCCGTCTTCTTCACCTATTGAGCCGTCATCAAAGTATTGACTTTGTTTTCAAGCTCTTTCATTCTCTCATCATCATCTTCATTCGAAGGACATCGAGGAGAATGAGTTTGATCACCCCCTGTAAGAGGCGCCATCGAACCACCTCCAATGTCATTGTTGGGAGAATCCGTTAAACCACCCCCAGCGTTATTGCTATTGGGAGGTGTATCAGCCAAGATGACTTCATCAACTTCTGGATCACTGTCGTCTATGACATTTTGAGCATGACGGCTGGATTCAGCTCGTTGGTTAGACTCAGGAGGTTGAGGTCGTTGAGCTAACAATTCTTTCATTTGTTGGATAGCCGACTCCATCTCTGTCTACATTTTAGCTCTAATTTCTTCACGTTGTTTGGCTAGAGCTTCCTGAAGTATTTGAGCAAACTGATCAGCAGTGATTGTGAACACTTCTCTGATTTGCCCCGTGCTAGATATTGTATCATCCGAAGCAATTGCAGAAAAAGTGTCTGAGAGCTCATCCTCTGATGACATTCCTTCATGCATTCTCTTGACTTTTCTTCCCAGGGAAAAGTCAGGATTTGAATGTCGCGTAGATTTTTCTTTATCAGCCATGTTGATGGTGACTTCAGGGAATTCATCCTCTTGAATAGCAAGCTTTTTACAGAAATGTCTCGGTCTGGGCCTTGACATTTTGGTGAGAAATCTCTGGAACATTGAGACTCTTTGCGGGATGACTTCTCGTTTGGAGTAGTCATCTTTTCCAATTTGATAGTACGATTTATCGGTATGATTCCTGAAAAATCCTATCGTCTTTGGTATTACCTCCCAGGTATAACGATGTCTTTTTGCAAACACGTCTTCTTCTGGGAGTGTAGAACCTTGTTGGCATTCTCATGACAATTTATTGTTGCCTTTGAATGATCCAAGCTTATGTCAGGAGTCACACGTTTAAAACCACCCCCTTGAGGGTGCGGAGTTTTAACGGGCTCCTGAGTTTTATTACAAGTCTCCAAGCGGGTGGAAATTAGAATTTTCCTATTCTGGAGTTGTTTTGACCTGATCGGAGGATATTTACGACCCCCAGTGTAAGAATCTATTTGGGGTTCATTCACCGGACCCAAGCGTTCTTTGACTGGAACTTTGCCTCGATCTTCGAGACCATCTGCCATTATAATTTTGGATTTCGACAGGTTAAGACTGACCCAGGGTTTCACTGGTGACATAATGGATGTTAACATAGTAGACGGACCCGGAACGAACGTTGATGTAGCCGGGGGAGTACTCTTGTGAAATTTCTTTTGGCCGCGACAGTGATTGGTGTCACGGTTGAATAGTGTGCCGCGGCAGTGGGGGCTGCCGCGGTCGAAGAGGCTGCCGCGACAGTATGAGCTGTCGCGGTTGAAGGAAGTGTCGCTGCCGCGGTCACAACTCGTGTTCTGCAAATCCAATTTTCATATGAGTTTGGATTTGAGGATCCATACTTTGTGATTCTTTGGTGTTTCCTTAGACACTGTTTTCTTCTTCTCTTCTTGTCTTTGTTGCACAAGAGCACGGGCATGAGCAGCCTTTGCACGACGTTTTTGTATACGTTCTTTTAGGGTCGAACGAGTCCTTTTAACAAGAATCCATTCTTCCGTCACAAATTGTGCAGAAACATGAGTAGTTTGACGTTAAGACGACTGAACCACTTGATGTTTCCTCGATTCTAAGTCCGTATAGTAACGTACTCCATCGGTTTGTTCTAAGTCCTTAGCCAATTGACGAGCGCGGCGTTGGCGTCGCCTCTGACGAGCCCTCTTCGTTAGAGTTGGCGAACTTCGGTCGAATGATTCCTTAATTGAGGAGAAATCATCGTGAGCAGAGCTTCCGGCTTTGAGGGTCGCCAGGATAATGTTGCGAGGGGAGGCCTCGACAACAATTGGGTGAGAGTCTTCACATTTAACCTTCTTTGGTGTGTGAGCCTTCTTCAATGATGAGATCCTCTTGTAGTTGCGAGACAATGAAGATCTTGAAGAGGACGATGAGAGATATTCCTCAAACTTGATTTGGTCAAACTCGTACTCGACCGTGGATTCAACTGGAATCTTGATCGGCTGCAACACGACGGTCTCGGCAGCGAGACTGTTGGCTCCCACTGTGGTCGCCAGTTTGTTTTCGTTAAAAGTTGGTTTTGCTGTTGAATTCATTATATCTTCGGTCGATTATAACAAATTCAAAAGAAATAGTCTTTTTATAAGACCTCTTTTACACAACAAAAGAAAAATTACAACTTTTTAGAAACAAACGCAGGATCGTTGTTTGGATCGCTGCTTGCGTGGGATCTTTGCCTGTGCTGGGGGTGCGTTAGCCCGTGGACCACCGATTCACAGATTCTAATTGAATCGTGAAGGTTTTGTGGATTCTTCCTTCGTTTATCGAAGTAAGAATTTAAAGCGAATATCTTATCGATGTAAGATGTTCACTCTTCTAAAGATCAAGTCAGAGCTAGATCTCTAGGAATCGCCCAAAGCTTCTTGAGGATGTTTGTGAAGAACGAAGACTCTCTCTCTTGCTCAAATTCACAAAAAGCTTAAGTCTCTCTGCCCCAATCTGCTCCCCGTCCTTTATTCCGTGTTTAGGAAGGTATTTATAGGGGTAGGAATGAACCACAGTGGAAATGGGGTGAAGTAACCGACCATGTAACTGTTCTTTGGCCGCGACAGCCAACACTGCCGCGGCTATTGGCGCGGCAGCATGGACTGCAGCGGCTATTGGCGCGGCAGCATGGACTGCAGCGGCCACAGGGGCAGTTATCAGCACGTTCCATCGTGCTTGAAACTGTTCTCCCACGATTTTAACCACCTTTTTCGTGGTTTAACTGTTTGTCCACGTCAGCACACGTTCTATTTCTGATATGCCGCCACGTGGACTTCAAATAATCATCATATAACTACCTTGTAACCGTCTCAGCACGCCCTATAATAGCCGCTACACCTTAGGCTGTCGCGCCTTAGCCGCGGCACGATATGCTGCCGCGCCTTAACCGCGACACCATGTGCTGTCGCGCCATGGCCGCGGCACCATGATCTGTCGCGCCTGAGCCGCGACACCAAGCGCTGTTTGGTTGTGTGTACATGTCGTCTTTTTTTGTTTTGAATGGTATTTGGATGTCTGTGAGCATTTTTTGACGCCTACAAAGTCCTCTCTCCCGATATTGCTGTTGCAGGAGCATATTCGAGGTATGAAATGTGGAGAATGTTTTTTTCTAACATATCGTCATCAGTGACATTTTCTCCACACAATTACAATTGAGAGGTAATTTTATACATTGCAGAATTATCCTTACTAATTGATTTAAAATCTCGTAGCCTTAAGTGAAGCCAGTCATACCGGGCTTTTGGGAGCACGACCAACTTCAGGTGGTCAAATCTCTCCTTCAAATTATTCCACATAGTAAGTGAATCTTTCACAGTTAGATATTCAGTTTTTAATCATTCATCCAAATGATGGCGAAGGAAAATCATAGCTTTGGCACGGTCTTGATTTGATGTCTTATTTTCTTCCACAATAGTATTTTCAAGACCTTTTGCAGCAAGATGTATTTCAACATCTAACATCCAAGATAAGTAGTTCTTTCTAGAAATATCAAGTGGCGTAAATTCTTGTTTTGTAAGGTTAGTCATAGTGAAAAATGAATTGAATTGGAAAGAGAAATTATACCTCGAAAGTTTATCCAAAATATCAACACGTGCCCAACGATGAATCTAATGGACTTGAAGAAGATTGTTTCAATGGTAGAGTATTATGCTGATAACATATTGTAAATCTAATGAAGTAGAGAAGAAAAGGTGGACAAGAAGTAGAGAGAAATTTTATTTCATTCGTTCTTCATTGCTATATCAAAGTGAGGTAGGAATACCTCTATTTACATACAAACTAAAATGATGATACATGAATGATATTAATTACTCATTCATAAAATTAGTCTTTCAAGAACATGCATTGTGTTGTTCTACGAAGAAGATTAATGTACTAGGGGAATATCAGCTTCTTGAGAAACTAAATGGGCATCCATATTATTTCATAACAGATGTGGACTATCTTGTTTTTACAAATAAATACCAACAGCTTTATATCAAATCAAATACTACTATATAAGTTATTATGTCAGTTTATTTGCCTCAGTAGTAATATAAATACCTTAGTTTTAAGTCCATTTAGAACTAAGGTTTGATGTAGTTTGAACTAATTACACTAAAAAAAAGAAAAAGTAGCTTGAACTTAAAGTGGTGGTGTGAGATGCGACTCATTCAAATAAGGTCCCAGAAAAGTCCAAACGTCCTGTGGTCTGTTGATTGGACTTTGATCAAGATATAACTTGGCCGCGTCTAGTTCGCTAGCTAAATACCTTAATGATAGAGGAAAGAGATGGTAGATATTTTGGCAAATATAGTTTCACATTGAATATGTAAATTTGGTGCCTAGACCTACTAACTAAAGGCTTATCATGAATGTTGGGTGCAGAGTCACGTACTCACGTCGCGGAAGCGATATAACCTGAGAGAAAGCTCTGACTTTTGTTGTCACAAAAACTCAAGCCAATCTCTATATTCCCGTTTCACAAAGAAAACAAGAAGAGAAAGTGAAATATCTTAACAAAGTGAAATATACACTCTTCATCTCATCAGTTCTAGGACTGACTTGTCGAGGGAACCTATAAGCAATAGCCAACACTCAGAAAATAGTAAAGACACGAGATTTACGTGGTTCTGTAAACTTGCATACGTCCACGGGGAAGGGGAAAAGGGAGATTCCACTATGAATGAGAACACCGACGACTTGTACAACCCACAAGCTCGTCTCAAAGAAGAGGCTATGATTTTTACCCAAAAGAAATTGACCTCTCTCTTGTAAAACCACTCCAAGCTCTCTCTTTTCTCTCCTCAAGATCTCAGAACTAGATCTAAAAAAAACTCTTCCTTTTGTAGCCGCCAAAACCCTCTTTTTTCTCCTCCCACCCAAAACCCTAGAAATAATAAGCTCCAATTTATATTAAATCCGGGTCTGCTTTCTCTTCGTGGGCCTGCTCAGGTCCGTTCACAATGAAATTATATATTGTTAGTTGTGTCATGTGAAAATGGTCGTCCATCATGTATTCAAGTCGGTTAATTGGATGGACAGTGATTGCATTTATTTATCTCTTAATCGGATGATCATATCTAAATTTTAATTGCTTGGATGAGTAGTTATATAACTAAATACTAATCAGAGCATTAGTCATTTCTAATGCTCTCAGTCAATTTGAGTTATATGTCTTCATTTATTTTAAAAAAAAAATTAAAATGTCACGAGTTAATATTTTCAAGAACAGAATGCTAAACACAATATAGGTACTAAATACAAGTTGCTCGACAAGACACAAATTTTTATTTCTATTTCTTTAAGTGATTTCTATAAGCGACCGAGATAAAAAAAAATATAGATATGAACATCTAATTAGGTGATAAACATAGTGACCGATGATCTAATTACACATTTCGAGTCGTTAGCTGGATACTTAAAATTTTATTTTGGTTTATCAAAACTCGAAAGTAATGATGGAACTTTAATATTACAATTTTATAGTATAATGCACTATATTTTTAGGCTGTTTATGAGCCAAAATTTAAACTCATGTAGTTGTATTCTTTAAATATGCATCAATTGCGTGCCCCATAGCGCGCTTGAACCGAAGTTATTTTGATATCATATTAAAAGAAGGCACCGCGTCAAATCTTGAAGAAGAAGGAAATTTTGAATAATGAAACCTGCATACTTCCATGGGAAAAGAAAATAATTCCTTGGCGTGGCATAAAATGGCCTCACTCAAAATAACTCTTGATTGTATAAAATTTGAAAATCATTTTCAGTGTATTCCAATTTTTGGAAGACAAATCAGAAGTACATTTCACTTCATCTATTGATTATACTATAGAAATATATTTTTATTTGTCTTGTTCTCTATGGCTAAATTACTATATTGGTACTTTAACCTAACTCTAGAACGGAGTTTGAACCTTTATGTTGGGAATTTAACGCCTAAATCCCTAATGCAACAGAAACGCGGAATAGAAAAAAGTACACCAATATTTACGAGGTTCGGCAACTGCCTACGTCCTCGGGAGCCACACAGTCAATTTCTTATTAATCAATCAAGAAATTACAAATCAAGAGCAAATCCCTAAACTGAGATCTCTCAAATGAACACTGTAGCTACAGTGTTAATAATTAAAGGGAATAAACCCTTTCAATATCTCCCACAATACAAACCCCTCTTTAATTTCTCTCTCTCTTCTTAAACCCTTTCTTAATCTCCCCTCAATACGCTGTTGAGAGCTGGAGATGAAAAACCAAAACTGGAGAAGAGGAACGCTGCTGCGTTAAAAAAGAGGTCCGCCGCCAGAGAGAGTTCGGGGGAAGAGAAGCAACAAAACCCTAGGGCAACGGGGGGTTTTTATAGGGGAAACATTGACAGGATGGCGACAGCCTGTCGCCAGCGGCCCGCTTGGACGCGAGGGTGGGAGCGCCAAGACGCGTACGTCGGAGTGCGGACGCGAGGGTCGGAGCTTGGACGCGAGGGTCGAGCCGCCAAAACGCCGAGGTCGCGTTCGCCGAATTCGAGCTCAACTGCTCGAGCTTTACCTGAAGTTCGTCGTCGACTTCGCCTGAGTCGACGTCCACGCTCGCCTGCATCATCCATCGAGCTCGTCGGAGCTCCTCGCCGGCGGAGGTGAGTTTGGTCTACACCCAAACTAACACTTTACTGCCTTTCCTCGGCTCACTTCCTTCGAAGTGGGGAATCTAGTGAAAGAATAATCAAAAGACTAAGATCAGTCTATTGCTATTTATGGTGATAAAGAAAGAGTTATTGGCTTTCTTTCCCTTCGACACAGCCTATTACAACAGTGTGCTAAGCTCTAAGGAATTGTCTCTCTTTTCTCTAGCATTTAAGCTTCCACTCCTACTTCGTATAAAGTTTAGTCCCTTCTACCCTTGCTATTGACTTTGCTAGCTTTGGATATTTTCTAATAAGCTATTTTTTTTGCTCCGACGTCAATATAGTACTTTATCTCGCGCCTCTGGTGACAATAAGATACTTTTTTTTCTCGTCGGCAACAAGAATTCTAGCGAACTGTATTTATTTGGAAAAATTTCCTTCCATCCTCCTGACCTATCAAAATTATTAAATTTACATTCGCTTTCTCCTTTAATCTCTAACAATTCAAAATTCTTCTACCACTTCACCCAATAAGATCCTCCTTTGAGGCCCTCTTCTCCTTCAATCTCCATCAATTTAAACCTGAACCCTAATCCAACCCCGACAACATTCATCTTGGTACTAATTTGAACGGGGGTTTAGGTTTAAATTGCGGGAGTTTGAAGAAAAAGAGGGAGCTCCATTGATGAGAGGAAAAGAAAAAGTCAGTGAGGATCTTATTGGGTAAAATGGTGAAAGAAATTTGAAATAGGAGAGATTAAAGGAGAAGGGGCTATAGATCTAATAATTTTGATAAGTCGGTTGGAAGGAATTTTCTTTTAAAAAGATAGAGTTTATTGGAAAGGACATTATTGTCATCCGGACACAAATTAAAGTACCATATTAAAAAATAGAGTCAAATTAAATCTCAGTATGGTAATCTAGCTCTCTCTCTCTCTCAACAATTTTCCAATTATTGTTTAGTTCCTGTCCCTCTCATATCGTGTGAAACCCTTGAACCTTAGCATCAAAGAAATTATTATCCACATGGAGGCAGAGCAAATTAATTAAGCAACCACTTTTCTATTCCAACGCTTCAACAACAGCTCTACATTCAAACCACTAGTCATAGAGATTCCGTCTTTCTTCCAAACTCAAGAAGATAGATAGACAGAAAGAAAATATTAAATCAAGATAACATACTCATAATATTAAAAACAAAAACAAAAAACAAAATTAAAAAAACAGACTCACCCAACTCCCACATAAGCAAACATCAAAAAGATACTTGCCATGCAAGGAATTTATTGTATAGTGAGAGAAAATAGAGCTGACAGATAACTTCGGATTTATGTTTTCCATTTTTGGTTAGTAACACTGTAAATAGAAAAAAAATAAGTAAACTGATAGTTTGCAGAAAAATTGCAAGAAATGCTGCAATTGAATTTTGTGAGAACCAAAGTTGCAACTTTCTAAAGAGGGGGGAAATAGGGAGCAAATGTCACCTTGTGAAAAACAAATTTTTAATTCAATGTAAAGAAAATCATTTCTAATTATTGTAAAAATCCTGTATATATTTCAACTAAACACTGAACTTACACGGGAAACATGTATTCACAACAAAACTGCGAACAAATTTGTATTCAATTTCCTCCAACGAATGCGATGTGTAGGCTAAAATTCACTGTCAAAATGATAGCACTGCACTAGTTGTTTTTAGGCATTGGGCTTTTCTCTATTTAAATCACTAATATTTCTTCAAACTAGTTCACATAGAACTAAAGCGGAGATGTCACAAAACATTTACTTCAAATAGTGCATAAAAATTAATGCGGTTCACTTTTACAACAATAACCACCTTTTATAAAAACACAACTACCGTTACAATTATAATTTCTCAGAAATCCAGCAATCTCTCAATAAAAAACCTTGCCCTCATGGATAAAAATCTCACTATATATGCCTACATAAAACACTCATATAATCATAAAAAAAAGCTTACCTAATTAAAAACTTCAAATTTATTAAATAGTACAACCGCAACAAATGTAGAAGAAGCACAACATGGAAACCAAAACAAGACTCTCAAAGGCCACCACAAAGGCCCACAACACACTGTCAACCAGAGACAAGTCAGCTATATTGGGCCACCGGAGGCCCGATAAGGCCCAGCCGGGATTCAGCCTTGGGAAGCCCAACTCCGGCCACCACCGGAGCACGGAGCTCGACACGCTTCGCCGGAGGCCGGAGGCTGTTGATTCGAGCCACTGGAGCACGGAGGTTGATGATGGACTCCTCCCCATCTCTCTCTCTCTCTCTCTGGAGTTTTGGCGTCACACACAAAGTTTGGCTAGAGATTTCTTATCAATAAAATAAAATTGGTTATTATCAGTGTCATTTTCTGATTAGCATGTGGGTCCCGGATATTTCATACAGTGTTGCAATATTGTGCCAAGGTTCATAATTGACTTAAGCGGTGTAAGGCTCTGCTAAGCTCCTGTTGAAGGACAGCGGGAAGTCCCATGGTAAAATCTCCTGGCGAGTAAAAAAAATAAACCTTGGGGGTAGCGCCAACCTCGAAGCACGAGCGAGGATTAGTCCCATCCGAAAGGTGTGGGGATATCTCGTGGGAAAACCAAACAAAATTGCAGAGTAGTTAACTGTCGTTTCTCTAGAAATTGTACGTCCTACCATGTTCATACATTTTGTAGCTATTAAAGCTCTTATCACTACACTAAAACTATGAAATCGTGTCCTACCATTAATTGCTCCAAAACTTCGAAGCTGTGATTAATGTCGAGGGTTAGCATTTCACATTCTAACAGTAGCTTTTGTAGGACTTGAAGAAGACATTGGTTTTGCCACTAGATATATTTCATTAATCCTATTGTTAATCGAATTACATGGAGCGTGTAATGTACCGAAAAGTCTATATGTGGCCAAAAACTATACCTGTTAGGGTTGCTGCCGGGTTAAATCAGAAATAAATAAGATATTAATTTTTAATATATTTTGTTTCCTGGCGAGGGCAATTATCTGTTTATTTTTCTTCCTTTGCACGCACGTCTCCATCTTCCACGTTCTCAATTTAAGCTTTGGATATTACCAATTCGGCATCTTTGCATCTTTGGCTCAAAATAAAAGTAGGTTTCCTTGTCCCAGTGAAATTGTGTGAATGACGTGGAAAGAGAATTTTAGCGCACCTAAAGCCATGCATCTAACGTCATTGCGTCAAGAACACTAGGAAATGGGAAACTAAAAGATAAATATTACTTTTTTTTAAGACAAAAAGGATGGAATCTCTAGGATTCCAGCAAAACATTAATCATTAACCTGTTGTGCCTCGAGAAACCAATCCAATCGCCAAGAAAGATAAAGAACCAATCAAAATCAATAGCACAAACAATCAAACACCAGTTTTACGTGGTTCGGCGAGATGCCTACGTCCACGGGACAAGGAGGGGGGAGTTTTCACTATTAGAAATCAAGAGGAACAAACTAGGGTTACAATCTCTTACCAAAAACCCTCAACAACTCACTCTTAATCTCTCCAATTGCTCCTAGAATAGAAGCCCAAAGAAAACCCTCACAATCTGCTCAAAAACTCCTGCCTCACAAACCCTAAAACCGAGTTTGGGTATTTATAGAAAACCCAAACGAAACGGGTCTGAAAAACAGACCCAGCCCAAAACCGCTTCGACGGTCGACCGCGGCGGGAGCAAAAACTTCTGCTGTCAACCGTCACCAATCTTGACGCCCAGTAAGTCTCGTGCACGAACGCGGTCGACCGCCGCGGTCGACCGCCACTCAGTCTGCCTGAAACCTGAGCCTGAAAGCCAATTCTACAAATCTCCACATCGGCGAACGTTTTCCCAAAACTGAGCCGACACTGACCAAACCAATGCCTCAACTGCTGTATCCAGTACGCCATGGCAACGGACTCATGACAACGGACTCCATCCACAACACGTCGAGACCCAAACGGGAGTGCGAACACTCAACCCCAAAACAACTGTGTCTACTCACCAAATCGAACTGAGTCGACACCAACCAAACGGGAGTGCAAACACTTACCCCAAACCAATAGTGTCTACTCACCAAATCGGCTGCATCAAAAACTGACTGCCTACGTATCCTCTCCAAGGAATCAAGCCTTCACGTAGTTCACCCAAATGGCCTCCAAAGGTCCTCAATCCACACTGCGGCTGATAGCATCATCAACGACCCCAAACTGAAGCGATCCAAACACCTCCACCTGAGGTGAAACAATGACCGTATACAAGCTATATCCACCAGCTGCACTCGGATCTACCAACTCGTTATCCACATCCGTGTCCAAATGACTCCCACGCTGTGCCACCTCAGCTGGAAATCCTAATAATGCAGAATGACCTGGAGTATGTGGAGTAAGCTCTACCTAATGTGGAGTAGCATCAACCTCCACCCGCTGCGGCATCCCTCTGATCTGATCAATACTCTCTACCTGCCAAGAGTCCAAAGTGACAAACCTGCTCAGACCAAACTCAGAAGCTCCCCACTGATAGCCGAATAAGCCTCTGAATCCCAACTGCGCAATCGGATCCAATCTCACATCCACGATGTGACCAAGTGCTGGGTAGCCAAATATCCGACGCCAACCAAAAACTGAAGCAGCTCCACCAGATCTAACAACTCTACACGCAGCAGTCGGCAACCTCATAAGATAGCACATACATGTTAAAGACCGAATACCAAATCCACCGCTCGACAACCAACGCCGATCCTCCTCCAGAAAGGAACGACCTACTAGATCTACCATCTCATCACGTCGCCCCATTGTCTCCTCTCCTCTGAAGTGTCTCCAACTGCCATGAGCTCGGCACCAATGCAAGAAAGAACCCCTACTAGAACTAGTACGATGGGTAACCTTTCTGCCCATACACCTCCTCCAACTGTTACGGACTACTATGGCTTTATACCAACGGGACTTGGTTGCAACCCAAATATGCCTAGTACAACCCCCAACATAGGAAACAAAATAACGATTACCTCCCGATGATGCCTCCTCGGAAAGCCCCCCAATGCCTGACTGAACACCTCCAATAAGACCCCTCGATCGATGGATAGAAGTGCTGAACTCCACCTCGGTCTTCTCGCTCATCCCAATGTGCTCACAGGACTTCAATCTGCAGGTCATAGCACTCCTCAACAATCTGTGCACGGTATAACCAACAATATATCCCAACACCAAACAATGCCACATTCTAGCCATAGAAGTAGTCAACGCCTTATCAACTACCGTGCTCCTAAACAGATAATACAAGTTACTCCGTCTGACTCCCTTCATCACAATCATGGACCCCGATGTGACCTTCAAGCGTGAATCTGTCAAAGTCATCCTATAGCCTGCTGCCTCTAATACACCAAGTGAAATGATGTTCTTCCTCAGTTGGGGAACGAACCTTACATCAGCCAACTCCTGAATCATCCCGTCACTCATCCGAATCCGAACGGTACCAATACCACCAATAGGACATATGTGATCATTACCCATAAGAACAGCTGTGACGCCCCAGGGTTCACACAAGGCTGCAGTCCCAGGTAAAACCCAGATTGTCAAACCTGCCAAGCACCAACCACCATGCTATGACAAGTTTCACCATCACAATCACTACCTCTCTAGTGGAAACAATAAATAGGTGAAGGTACAGACAGGTAAAAATAGAAATAGGATAATACTGGATATACACAGAAGAAGCATAAGAAAAATCAATAATGAGCCCAACTGAAATAAAATAGACATATCTCTGAGTCTGAACTGAATCTCAAATACAATGAGTCACATAAACAAAGTCTCACAATAGCTCTCAACTCTATGAAACAAAATACCAATCTAGATTCTGAAAATAAACAACTACATGTGGAGTTCTACAATAAATACAAAATATGATAAGTAACTAAATGGATAACTAAGAAGTTCCATCAACCTGCGACTCTCCGTGCGCCAGACTCGCTGCCTGAAAGGGGGGAAACAACGAGCGTCAAAGCGCTAGCGAGATCATCACTACCTCTCCCCAGGGGAAGGGGTAGGAGTATATAAGAAAATAGAATCAGTACATACATATATCAAATCATTCATATAACTCTCTATGAATGAAAAACAAATAATCAATGATAAATACTCTAATCTCTAACATAAAGAATAATCATCTCATCTCGAACTACGTCCGATGACCTGCTCTATAATAAGAGGATATTAACAATTGTTAAAATAAATATATCTACCGTTCATAACGGGTGCCTCAAAATCTCAAAGGAAAATACCCTACTCGCGGGCAATCCATCTGGAAAGAAAAACTTACAACTGATCAAATATCTATGTGTGCATCATATTGTACTATAGCGATACTTTTGTAATGCTCGTTACTCAATCGCTCTGCGGCAATAGGATTTATTATTTTCCTATTCCGGATACATATAATAATGATACTGTTGTAATACTATTACTCAATCGTTCTGCGGCAATAGGTTTTATCTCCCTATCCCGGAT
>BQKN01067543.1:424300-503782 GCA_022839385.1 Asparagus kiusianus | reverse complement strand
GATGGCAATGGAATCAATGAAAGAAGCAACGAATTTTCCCGCGAACAATCTGGCAACCACAGTGGGAGCCACCGATTTCGCTGCCGAGATCGGAGCGTCGCAGCCGCGGATCTTAATCCCGGTCGTGGAGGAGGTCGAGTACGAATTCGACCAACAGAAGTTCGAGGAGTACGTGTCCTCGTCCGGATCAACCTCCCCCCGCAAGTCCAAGAAGTTCTCCTCCAGGAGAAAAATTCGTTGGTATGAAGATGTCGAAAATACCAACGAAGATCTCGCCCCATTTGATGCCGAAGCTGCATTGGGTGAGATCTTTCCAACTTCCAACCAGGTCGGATCTTCTCTGGCCAAATCTTCCGCTGCCGAGGGCGTAGTGACTCTCTCGAAGAGAGCCCACCAAAGGCAACGTCAACGCCTTACGAAGCAACTCGCAAAGGCAATGGAATCTGTGGACGGGATCCGCTACAACACGGATCTGAAGAACAGTAGAGGCAAACAGCCTCAACAACCGATGAGTGACAGCTCCTCCAAGCCGCCAATCAATGAATGGGTCCGCGTTAAACGGAACCGTTCGACATTGGAAGAGCGCATTCGCAAGCGCCGCGCGATGTCAGCGCAAGCACGGGCTCAAGAACAAGAAGCCCGTAGAAGGTTGCAGAAGGAGGTGGCTAAGAAGCCGCCATCAACCCGCAAAGTTTGGAGACCGAAGTCTGAAGCGGCGGTTCAGACCAAGGAACAACAATCGCAACCGTCAAAAGTGCAACTTCCGGCGAATCAATCCAAACCGCCGATGACTTCCACAATTGCTCCGGGAAATTCCGCAGGACCATCCCGGAGAAAGAAGTCAGTTTTAGAGCGCCTCAGCCCACTCCCCAATGGACGATGCAAAACTCCAGTTCAAGAGCGTTTGGGCCCGATGAAGAAGCCTCGAACAACTCAACATGCTGGGAGTCACTATCACTTTTAGCATGGCAAGGAGTTCAAGGCTGCTGCGCGCGCCAACTTGCGCATCGAAGTCCAAGAGCCCGCGGAGAACTCACTCCCACAAAGGCGTGTTTCAAGGCGTGTGATTCTTGAAAACCCAAAGAAGGCGATTCGCCCCCAGAAGGAAACGTTGTCGTCCGATGATGATGACATTATACCTGGGAAGTCGTGCCAACACGCGATAGATTGCTCTGACTTTCATACGGACGAGCTGTACTATCGTGCTGGAGGTACGAGCAGAACCAGAAAGAGAAGTCCTCGTAGGCTCGAAACTCAGTGCCCCTGTTCCAAACTCATTCGGGCGGTATTGTCTGAGTGTGATTGCATTAAGACGGTCCCCGAAAGAGTTTCGGTTTTTGAGAGGCTCAGTACCGAAACGCCAAAGCCAAGGCCTAGGCGTTTCCGGCGAAGGAGGATGGTGATTGAAGACGGAGAATTTCCAAGAGTCACCGCCAACATGACCAACAAGGGGACATTGGCACGGGATGATCTCGAGTCGATTCTGAATGCATCCCGGCGTCTAACCCGTTTGCAGTCCGGAGCCATCTCACGAAGGACGTATGGCAGGGTTCGGACAAGATTACCTTCAGAAGATGAAGAGTCGGATGCTTGCTCTGCGGTTGCGTCTGACAACACTGTATCCAGCGAAGGAGAACCCCGCGAGTCGTTCATGATAAGCGCGGAACAAGTGGCCAAGATGCTCGAAGAAGCCATGGCCAAACAACAGGAGACCTTCAGGCTTGAGATGCAGATGGCCATGCAGACTATGAGAGAGATGCATGACCAATAAATCCAGGCATTGAGGAACCAACAAGGTGAACCAAGCCGCCGTAACCAAGTTGTTCAGGAAGTGGAGCACACGGATACGGATGAAACTCATAATGCCAATGACCCTCCCATCAACGCAGGGGGTGGTAATGAGGATGCCAACGAAGATACAAGTGAAAACTTGAAGATCAAAAGCCTCGAGAGCAAAATCAATACATTAATGTCCGCTCAAGAGGTGAAGAAAACGGGCATTCCTTGTCCATACCCAAGGGAGTGGGAGTCAATCCCTTATCCGGCGAAGTTTAGTCTAATCAACTTCACGCCGTTCGATGGGAAAGGTTCCCCCACTCAGCATTTGATCTATTTGAAATCGCACTTGGGTGTTATCTCCGGCAATGAGCCTCTAATGGTGCGGTCATTCGTTGGCACTCTTCGCGGAGCCGCCTTCGATTGGTATCGCCGCCTCAAGCCAGGAAGCGTGAACAGCTGAGATGATATGGAGACTAAGTTCCTCACCAATTTCTTCGATGACGACACCGAGATATCTATCGGATCGTTGCTGGACGAGAAACAGAAAGACGGAGAGTTGGTCGACACCTTCGTCAAAAGGTTCCGGAACAATGCGTTGAATTGCCGGGACCCGATCACTGAGGAGTTCATTCTCCAGACCTGCCACAACAATCTTTCATTGGACGTGTTGGAAGCAATGGGGACAGCATCGTCCAACTCTTGGAAAGACTTGAAGGTGCGCGGTGAACAAGCCGAACGCTTCCTCCGAAGGAAGAAGGCCGAGAGGAGTCAATCGACGACTAATCCTCCGAACTCGAACTTCGCCTCCCGTGGTAAGGGCAAGACACCCGCAACGACCGTCGATGCTAATCAAACGTCGCAACAGCAGTCCCGGAGGCAGCAAAAGACTTCGGATCAGAGGCCTCAAAAAGAATACTCCTTCAAGGACGAAGATGTTCCAGCCATCTTCAAATCTCTCCTTGACAATAACAAGATCAAGCTCCCACCAATCACGAATCAGGAGGAAGCTGACGATATTACGGATCCGAAGTACTGCGCATACCACAGGAGGATCCTTCACCCAACCAAGGCCTGCTTTACTTTAAAGAATAGCATCCAAACCTTGGTTGAAGCCGGCGTCATAACGCTAGAGTGAGCCAGTTAAAAACGGCAAAACTCCGACCGGTATAAGAGTATAAACTGCTTCCTGGCACTCCAAAGAGTATACGAGTATAAACTGTTTCTCAAGACTCCGAAGAGTATATGAGTAAAACTGCTTCTCAATCCTCCGACCGGTATAAGAGGTTAAACTGCTCTCTGATACTCCAATAGGTATATGAGTCTAAACTATTTCCTATTATTGACGGGAAGTTCCGGGAGAATTGTTATATTCTCAAGGATAACCCGGTCATATAACTGATTGTAATGTCAAACCCAGTTTTGTAAAAAAAGCTGGGGGTGGATAATTCAAGTAATGGGAAATTCCCGGAAGAATGTTAAAAGTAATATTCTTAGGGATAACCCGATCATCATGAATCCATTCAAACTTCCGCTATGTTCGTGCACTCAACACTCCTATTGTTAGAGTCCGGATATAATACTTGGAATTTTGATATCAATCCTTGACGAATTGTCAAACCCCTTTGTGTTAAGTCCTTATAACTTAACACCAAGAATACCCCCTTTGAGTGATTTGTACGAATCAACATTCCTACAGTGGTTTGTACTCTCACTCTCACTCCCCACTCGGTCAAACCTTCCTACAGTTAGGACCAAAACCAAAATCCCCTCTCGATTCCTTCAATGAATGAGAGGTCCACTTTCAAATTGAGCGGTCAAACCTTTCTACAGTTAGGATCGTCTCAAACCTCCCACTTGGTCAAACCTTCCTACAGTTAGGACCACAACCAAAATCCCCTCTCGATTCCTCCAATGAACGAGAGGTCTACTTTCAAATCGAGTGATCAAACCTTCCTACAGTTAGGGTCATCTCAAACTCTCGCTTGGTAAAACCTTCCTACAGTTAGGACCAAAACCACAATTCACTCTCGATAAACAAGAAATTCATCTTTAGTTCGGTAATCAAACCTTCCGACAGTTAGGGTTATCCGGTTCTTTTCGATTCTTGGGGTGGAGATCCCACTCTTAGTTTCATCTTTCCGGATTCTGGGGGTGGAGATCCCACCTCGAGTCTCCTCTCCAATTGGGAATAGAATATAAAATTCTTCCTTTCTTGTATTCAGGTTCGCCTTCACCCTAAAAGAAGACCGGGAAATAGAATATAAAATTCTTCCTTTCCCACACCAACCTCTTCCAAGAGTTTATCAATCTTGGATTCATCCTAGGAAGTTTATCCCGAATCCTAAGCAGGGATAAGTCTGCGCCTAACACGCACTGTCGGTTTAGTCTTTCTCCGCAGAAGAAGAAACCAGAGTTCGATTCTGGGGTATTTTATCCTGAAACCTAAGCAAGGATATGTCGGCGCCTAACACGCACCGCCGGTTAGTTCTTAACCGTTAAAAAAGAACACTCGCCCACATATTCAATATTGTGGCAGGTTGTTATTAATAACACCAAAATCCATGTCTCACACGCATGGGGAATTTCATCCTGAATCCTAAGAAAGGATATGCCGACGCCTAACACGCGTCGCCGGTTTAGTCTTTTTCCGATTGAAAAAGATACCAGAATTCGATTCTGGGGACCTTTATCCCAAAACCTAAGTAGGGGATAAGTCAACGTCTAATACACGTTACTGGGTAGCCTATTCCCATAACAAATGGCGAAGTCTACGTATTCGAAGTCGTAGCACAAAGTCTAAGGGAGTTCATTCCTTTAGCGCAACGTTACATGCGAACGGATTTAAATAATCCGCATGCTAGCCCGACTCAAACGGTAGTCGGTTAAGGCTAATCAAATCCGTTGAAGGCTGGGGGTTAGCCAAAAATCCTAAAGTCAACACCTAACACGTGTCGCAGGGTAGCCTATTCCCGTAACAATGGCGAAGTCTATGTATTCAACATCATAGCACAAAGTCTAAAGGAGTTCATTCCTTTAGCACAATGTCACATGCGGAACGGATTTAAACAATCTGCATGTAAGCCCGATTCAAACGGTAATCGGTAAGAGCACGTCAAATCCGTTGAAGGCTGAGGATTTGCCAAAAATCTTAAGTCAACGTCTCATACACGTTGCTGTTTAGTCTTTTCACAGGAGAAAGACGAAGTCTACGTATTCAATATCGTAGCACTAAAAGGGTTAACTCTTTTAGCTTAACGTCACATGCGGAACGGACTTAAAAAATCCGCATGCTAGCCCGACTCAAACGGTAGTCGGTAAAGGCTAATCAAACCCGTTGATGGCTGAGAATTTGCCAAAAATTCTATAAGTACGAGTCATTGATGCATCGATTCTATGGATTGGTCTCGTGACTCGAGTATCCGCCACGCTCCAATACCTTAAGAGCTTAAACTGTGTATACTCCAGCAGACGTACGAGTATAAACTGTGTCAGACGTCGAACAATACGTCGCAATGAAGCCTGAACGCCGGACAACGCGTCGCAATGGAGTTTAAAAGCCGGACAACGCGTTGTAAATGAAGATTCAACGCTGTCAATCGACGATCAGTTCTATGTTGAAGCAATCAACTCGAGCTAAAAAGTTAAGAAATCAAGAATCGGTTTCAAGTTCAAAGTTCCAACAGACGGTCAGACAATAAATGCAGCACCGGAATCCTTACAGAAGTTCGACAAAGCACCGAACAACCTGGAGGGCTGAAGGAATCAAGAACAGAAGCCATTCCAGAGTCCCGTTACACCGACTGAAGGTTGGGACAATCACATCCAAAGTATTCCAGACTCTTCTATAAAAGAACGAGACTGAAATACTTTGGAGGGGGTATCTGTAGGCGTATAAAATTGCCTATAGGTCCCTTAGCACAGCTCGACACGGCGATTCGACAAATCAACGAACCATCGCATGACGAGGCAACGAGGTCAACAAATTGCACGCAAACAATGTCAATCGCGTGTGAAATCAATCCAACGGTTCGGGGAGTCAACGAGTCGTCCAATCAAGAACGGACTTGGATGAATCGCGATCAAATCAAGATCAGTTTCGGACTCATACTCAGAAGTGGAATTACTGCCAAATCGGGAATCAAATCAACAAATAGATTCCAGACCAAGTCAACCACAAACCGAATCAAGTCCGAACAACAGAGAACCGAAAACACCGGAAAACAAACGAAACGGACAAACACCCGGGGGACTCGGCCAAGGCCGAGCCACCCATGGGTGGCTAGGCCCAGTTCCGTGCCCGGGGCACAGTTTCGAGCGCCTATAAATAGGCCTTCAGGTTCATTTGTTCAGAGGTTGGATTTTGGAGGAGGCAAAGCCCTGCAGGATTGAAATCTCAGATCTAAACAAGATTCAAACTTTAAGACTTCGAAGACTTGCTCATCCGGATCTGGTGCTCGGCGATCATCAACGCCAAATAAGGCAGGAGTTCGAGAGGACCGGATCCCAGATCTACGTGGTTACACTCCGGATCTAAGCTTGGTTCTTAGATCCCGAGATTCGAGCAGTCGTTTCCTTGGTGAAACGATCCCTCCCGGCTATTATCTCCTTGGTGGGATAATACCCATAATACTGTGTAGATCCGACCGGATCTAGATCTCGCGGTGGTCCACGGCAAACAACCCCGGCGCAGGCAAACAACCCACAAAGCGAGCGACCGCAAAACAGGAGCTCGCGATCTGTTCGACAAACAAGGAAATAAAGTTGTAATCTTTCTTTTCTTTGATTTTGATTTTCATTATAACCGGATCTTATAAAAAGACCGGATCTTTGTAACCGATATACAGTTATTGAGATGGCAATGGAATCAATGAAAGAAGCAACGAATTTTCCCGCGAACAGTAACGCGTGTTAGGTGTTGACTTATCCCTACTTAGGCTTCAGGATAAAATTCCTCATACGTACGAGGCGCGGATTATGGTGTTATTAATAACAACTTGTCATAATATCAAATATGTGGGCTTTTGTTCTTTTTACGGTCAAGGACTAACCGACAACGCGTGTTAGGCGCTGACTTATCCCTACTTAGGCTTCGGGATAAAAGTCCTTAGATTTGGATTCTGGTGTCTTCTTCACTCGGTGAAAGACTAAACCGGCAACGCGTGTTAGGCGTTGACTTATTCGTACTTAGACTTCGGAATAAAGGTCTCCAGACTTGGATTCTGGTGTCTTTTTCACTCAGTGAAAGACTAAACCGACAACACGTGTTAGGCGTTGACTTATCCCTACTTAGGTTTTAGGATAAAATTGCCCGTACGTGTGAGGCACGGATTATGGTGTTATTAATAACAACCTGCTATAATGTCGAATATGTGTGTTTTTATCCTTTTTACGATCAAGGACTAACCGGTAACACGTGTTAGGTGCTGACTTATCCCTACTTAGGCTTCGGGATAAAATTTTCTAGATTTGGATTCTGGTGTTTCTTCACTCGGTGAAAGACTAAACCGACAACACGTGTTAGGCGTTGACATATCCCTACTTAAGCTTCGGGATAAAAGTTCCCAGACTTGGATTCTGGTGTTTTTTTTACTTGGCGAAAGACTAAATCGGCAACGCGTGTTAGATATTGACTTATCCCTTCTTAGGAATTGGGATAAAATTCTCCGCGCGTGTGAAGCACGGATTTTGGTGTTATAAATAATAACCTGCTACAATATCGAATATGTAGACTTTTGTCCTTTTTATGATCAAAGACTAACCGGCAACGCGTGTTAGGCGATGACTTATCCCTACTTAGGCTTCGGGATAAATTCTCCAGACTCGGATTCTGGTGTCTTTTTCAATCGGTGAAAGACTAAACCGGTAACACGTGTTAGGTGTTAACTTATCCCTACTTAGGCATCGGGATAAAATTCCCCGTGCGTGTGAAGCACGGATTTTAGAGTTGAAGGATGGAGCAGCTAGAAAAAGCTATAAATGATATGAGCGCCTATTCTGATAAGGAACTACGTAGACATGCCTTGGCTGACGTTGAGGCAGAACATCGAGAATCTTTAGCTAAGCTTGCTGAAGAGATTCGTAAGACCACTGGATCTATTTAGCTCCATTTTTTATCGGCCTTTTGTAGCCCCCCTCTCCTTTTTCATATATATAAGTAGAACTTCTGCTGTCTCTATCCACTAGCTCTACTTTGCACCTCAATACATAATTTAATGCCAAAGTTCATGAACTTTGTTGCTTTGAGATTTAAAACTTGAAGTACAAGTCTTATTACTCTGATACGAGATTGGACTTAAACTCCTATTCATATTTGGCATAACGAGGTTCTAACCTCGTTCAATTAAGCCTCAACATTTTAGCCCAATTAGCGAAATGACCTTCGTCGAAGACGAGGTTTGAATCCGATTTCAATCAAGTCTCAATACTTGAGTACAATTAGAGGAACGACCTTCGTCGAAGACGAGGTTCGGATCTAATTTCAGTCAAGTCTTGACACTTGAGTTTAATTAGAGGGACGACCTTCGTCGAAGACGAGGTTTAGATCCAATTTCAATCAAGTCTTGACACTTGAGTTTAATTAGAGGAACGACTGTTTGGTGGAAATTTTGGAGTAAATAAAATGAAAGAAAATTGACTTGTATTCTCTCAATCTTAATTACAATTTGAATTCTGATTACAAAAGAGAGGAGAATGATCTGAATTCTCCTCTTTGTTTAATTTTGGGTTCTTCACAGTAGCAATGGAGTGCTTCCTAAGAATGCTCGCGTCGAATTTGCTCTCCCTTGACGATCCGACCGTCTTGTCTCGCGGGCACAATTAACTTGTGTGGCAAGTTTGATGGAGAACTCTTAACGAGTTTAAGAACTCTGAGTGGGTTGAAACTCTGTGAAAAGAGTTGTTTGAACCAAAAATTTGGTTAATAGCCAAGTGGATTTGTTTGTTGCTGAAAGATGTTCCAAGATCAGATCTTCCTGTTGCCAAGTATTTCTCTCCAGCCGATCTCCTCAAAAGCCAGCCTTTGATCTCTTCTTTGCTGCTGAAAAGAGGATCGATTCGAGAGCTAAAAACCGAGCCCGAACTCAGTTGAGTTTTCTCCTATTTATAGGATATTAAGGGGTGTAACCAACCCCTAAATCCGCTCCAACGTGGGAGAGAATCCCTCAAAACATAGGAAAAACAGTTCTGAAACCGTTCGACTCATGTTTGAATGAGTCAAATGCCTAAACTGGCATTCAGGACCCTAACTCCACGTTTTAGACTGGAGACACGGAGTTGGGCACCCGCTGGATGTTGAAAAACGCAAGGGCCGCCCGCATTTTGTTTGCTGAGGGTTGGAAACACGGGGGTCGTCTGCGTTTCAAGAACTAAAACGCGATGGTGAATTCCGCATTTTAGAAGGAGCTAATGACTTATAGCTTTTTCTGTAGAGCGTTGCAAAGACCGTTGTTCAGTAATCTTCGTCTTGGCTCCTTGAAAATATGAAAGTTGTTAGATTGTAACTCTCGATGTTGATTGTGAAGACTGTTGATTAGAGCTTTCATCAGTTGTTACGAATGTCGTTAGATTATAACATTCATCGATCTACGTGAAAGTCTTCAAATTGCAACCTTCTGGAAGTCGTCAGATTGTAACTTTCATCATCGGTGTTTGATGGGGATTGGCTATCTGTACTTTCAATTATATATGAATAAAATTTATATTTTATCCACATATTGTTCTCTTACTTTCTGCGTAACTGATGCATTTTAACTTAGGATTTTTAGTAAACCTTCAGCTATCAACGGACTTGAGTTGTCTTTACCAACTGCCGTTTGAGTTGGACTAACCATACTTTTCCCCTCAGTATGATGAGTTGTTAAAGAGTTTCTCATAGACTTTAATGCTAAGATTTCTCTTCTATCATTGGTCTCTTTTAGACTTCAGATCAAATGTATGATAATGAGGTTCAAATATAACTAAGTATTAAGAACGAAGTTCAACACATGGAAGACTCGTTGGGAAAACGAACATCATTTGTAAAAATGACGACGTTAGGAATATTAAGTCGTTCAGTGACTTAATAGTATGATGAGGTTGGATGAAACGAAGGCACATCACTTGGTAGGCCTAAGTTGGAAAACGAACGTCATTTGGGAAAATAACGACGTTAGGAAGATCACATCATTCCGTGACTTTAGAAGTATGATGATGATGATAGAAACGAAGGCACATCACTTGGTAGACCTAAGTTGAAAAAACGAACGTCATTTGGGGAAATGACGATGTTAGGAAGATCACATCGTTCAGTGACTTAGCAGTATGACGATGATGATAGAAATGAAGGTACATCACTTGGTAGGCCTAAAGAAACGAAGGTACATCACTTGGTAGGCCTAAGTTGGAAAAACAAAAGTCATTTGGAGAAATGACGATGTTAGGAAGATCACATCGTTCAATGACTTAGTAGTATGACGATGATGATAGAAACGAAGGCACATCACTTGGTAGGCCTAAGTTAGAAAAACGAACGTCATTTGGGGAAATAACGATGTTAGGAATATCATATCGTTCAGTGACTTAGCAGTATGACGATGATGATAGAAACGAAGGCACATCACTTGGTAGGCCTAAGTTAGAAAACGAACGTCATTTAGGGAAATGACAACATTAGGAAGATCACATCGTTTAGTGACTTTAGAAGTATGATGATGGTGATAGAAACGAAGACACATCACTTGGTAGACCTAAGTTGAAAAAATGAACGTCATTTGAGGAAATGATGACGTTAGGAAGATCACATCGTTCAATGACTTAGTAGTATGACGATGATGATAGAAACGAAGGCACATCACTTGGTAGGCCTAAGTTAGAAAATGAACGTCATTTGGGGAAATAACGATGTTAGGAAGATCACATCATTCAGTGACTTTAGAAGTATGACGATGGTGATAGAAACGAAGACACATCACTTGGTAGGCCTAAGTTAGAAAACTAACGTTATTTGGGGAAATGACGACGTTAGGCAGAATCAAACAATGAACTAACACATCACATAGTAGGTTACTATTGGAAAAATATTGTTTTGAGCAAAAACCATCAACTATCAGAGGAAGTCATTGACATAACAATTTCATAGTCCCACTATCCTATTGAAGAGGATTAGTGAGGGAAATTTGGAGGAGACGAAGTAAGGAAACCATTACCTTTACGTGCTTCTCCTCCTGATGTAAGGCATATCTGACCTTGAAGCCTATGGGTAATATTTCTTCAGTAATTTACCATTGATAGGCATCATGAGTTTGTTACCATTTTGAGTAGTAAGGCAATAAGGTCCATTTGAGTAGACGGTTTCTATCACAAATGATCCCTCTCATTTTGGCTCAAACTTCCCTTTCTTCTTGGAGTTCAAAATCATTAAGCATCGAACGGCAAGAACCAAGTCACCTTCGTTGAATGTGCGGTATCTAACCTTTTTATCGAATGCTCTGGAAATCCGAGCTTGATAAAGCTCAATGTGTTGTTGAGCCAATAGTCGCTTTTTATCTAGCGCTTTCAACTCTTCAAGACGTTAGCGATGATTTTCTTCCGTCATTATACCAGTAGCGAGTGCTATTCGTAGAGACGGAATTTGGATTTCCAATAGTAATACAGCTTCACATCCATATACCAAGGAATATAGGGTTGTTCCTGTTGGCGTGCGAACCGTTGTGCGATAAGCCCATAAGCCTTGACCTAACTTCTCGTTCCAAATCTATTTTATTCGTCGAAACCACCTTAGTGAGAATTTTAATGATGGCCTTGTTGAATGCTTCTGCTTGCCCGTTAGCAGCAGGATTATAAGCTATTGAAGCTAAATTCTTGATCCTGAATTTATCACAAAATCGGGTGAAGGCTTGGCTAACGAATTAGGGCCCATTGTCATGGACGATACGCTTGGGAACGCCGTATCTGTATACGATGTGATATTTTAAGTATTTAACGACATCACTCGTCTTGACTTCTCTCAGCGGGATTGCTTCTGCCCATTTAGAGAAGTAATCAATTATCGCTAAAATGAAGCAATGTCCCTTAGAAGAGGGTGGTGTCACTGGGCCAACAATGTCCATTCCCCACGTTTCAAAAGGCCATGAAGTGGTTGATGGATGAAGATGCTCAGACGGTCGATGCATGTAATTAGCATATATCTGGTAGGCATGACATCGTTTAGCATAAGCGACAACATCTTGTACCATGTTAGGCTAGTAATAACCCAATCTGCGTAGTCGGTCCCACAATTTAGGACCAGGCTGATGAGCTCCACAGATGCTATCATGAGCTTCTTTAAGAGCTTCTTTTGCTTCTCTATTTGACAAACAACGAAGCAAAAGCCCATCGTACGATTTTTGATACAAAGTCTGGGATTAAGAATTATAGTAGAATCTAGGTGCTCATCTAAGAATAGATTCTCTTTCTTTGATATATTCAGGTAATAAACCGTATAAGACATAATCAATGATTGGAAATCGCTAATCCTTAGGTTCGAGCGTTGCGGGTTCACCTTCAATTGCGTTGATCTGCAATGTATACTTCCATTTGAATAATTGTCTGCTTGCTACCATGATTTGCTGAGTAGCTTTTCAGGTAAAGCCAACGTAGCCGCAAGTGACGCCAATGCATCAGCATAAGTATTCTTGAGACGGGGTACATACTCAATATAGAAGCCTTCAAACGAATCATCCAACGCGGTAGCTGCGGTATGGTAAGGAATAAGGTCCTCATTCCTTATTTCATATTCCCCTTCATTTGATTAATAATGAGCTGCGAATCACCGTACGCTTCCAGGTGTCTCACTCCCAGCTGTTTAGCTATATCCAGGCCGACTAACAAAGCATTATATTCAGCTACATTATTAGAGCATGGCTCTGTTAAAGAGACGGCTCGTGGTAGCACATGATTTTGAGGAGAGATAAATACTACACCCACTCCGACAATAACTCGACCGGTAGGACTTGTCCTTGCTGCACGATCGAAGTATAGTTATCATACCTGCTCTTTAGAAACAACGTTAGCTTCATAAGTCTCATGTGGCATGTCTTGATACAATTCGACTTTTCCTTTCAACGAATGGTTAGCCATAAGATGGCAAATAGCTTGACCATTTACTGCCTTTTGAGGTTTGAAGTGAATGTCGTATTGGGAGAGCAACAAAGCCCATCTAGCGAGTCGCCAGTTTAATGTACTGGGCTGCGTCATGAATACCCGAATAGGATTGATCTGGGAAATGACATGCACGTACAGTTTGCCCAACCAAATAATATCACATCTTCTGAATTGTGAAGACCAGTGCTAAACATTCTTTCTCGATAGGAAGATAGCGAGGTTCAGCACCCGATAAAGTCCTACTAAGATAGCAGATGGCTTGCTCATGACCACTTTCATCATCTTGTGCTAAAAGTCCTGCCAATGCATGATCTGTAGCTCAAATGTATTAAGAAAGATTTACCTGACTTCGGTGCAACCAACACAGGCGAATTGGAGAGATATTGCTTGATCTCCTCGAACGCCTTCTGGCAAGCCTCATCCCACACAAAGGATACTCCTTTCTTCATTAGTTTTGAGAATGGTTGGCATTTCTCTGATAGGTTAGAAATGAACCTGTGAATATATGCCAATCGCCCTTGTAAACCCCGAAGCTCCTTGAGATTTTTAGGGGGTGGTAACTCTCGGATGGCTCTGACTTTGTCTGGGTCAAGACGAATTCCATTAGCTGTAACTACGAACCCAAGGAATTTACCACTAGCCATTCCTAAAAATGACTTACTTAGGTTCATTTTCAATTGGTGTGCCCACATAAGGTCAAACATTGTTTTCAAGTCGTGCAGATGATTCCCCTTGTCATGACTTTTAACGACCAAATCATCAATGTAACATTCTACAGTCTTCCATAGATGTTTTTGGAAGATAGAGGTCATAGCACGTTGATAGGTAGCACCAGCATTTTTCAACCCAAAGGGCATTACTGTATAACAGTATATCCCTGAAGGTGTTCGAAAGGACGTGTGCTTCTCATCATCAGGATACATCTTAATTTGGTTATACCCCGAGAATCCATCCATAAAAGACATCCTTTCAAATCCGCACGTATTGTCAATAATAACGTCCGTGATGGGTAAAGGAAAATTGTCTTTAGGACATGCTGAATTCAAGTCTCGGAAGTCAATGCACACTCAAATCTTCCCATTCTTCTTTAGAACAGGGACAATGTTGGCTACCCGGTCAGGATGTTGTTCTTCACGAATAAATCCTGACTCGATGAGCTTTTTGACCTCAGCTTCAATCGCCTCCATGATTTGGGCCCGAAATCGCCTTTGTTGTTGTTTAACAGGCTTGATGTCTGGTTTGATGTTTAATCGATGCATAGCCACTTGGGGATCAAGCCTAGGCATATCCTCGTAGTTCCAAGCAAAGACATCAATATACTCTCGTACTAGAGCAACGAGATCTTCTTTCTCTTTGGGCGACAAGCTATCGCTTATGAATATAGGCTTTGGGTTAATCTCGTCTCTCATGTCCACTTGAATCACTTTGTCATCAGTAGGAGGTTCACGTTGTTCAAAACGGTGTTCCCACTGTATACCCAGCTGTCGGCTTAGTGGATTGTCAAACAGAAGTAATTAATCATCTTCTTGATTCTCTATCAGAGATGCCGAGGTCATGTTGGCCATGAGTGCCTTGAACACAGCTCCTGTACTGGTGTCGGATTCCTAGCAATTAGATTCAGAAGATGAGGTGTAGGTGTAGGAATCTTCATCTGACTCTCCTTTGGTGCCAAAACACAGCATAAATGGTGGGGATTCATAGACCAACCCGCTACGAGTTTTGTGATAATAATCTTTCGACTTTCCTTCCGGGACATAAGCGGATCGGATTGGTGTCCGAATCCCTCTACCGAAATTTAAGTCTTCTTTGTGGATGAAGTCGTATCCCATATTCTTCATAAGCTTTTGGGTTGTTGGAGTGAAGTATGAGAATTGCGGATCTTTTTCCTCCTTCTGGGATTCTTCCAAAAAAGTTTGCATCGGGCCATCACTCTTTCCAAAATTGATATCTTTTTGGCTGTTAATCTTAACCGATGTTATGAAGACTACTTGCGAAGACTCGATTTGCTGTTGATTTGTCACAAAAGACGACTGAATCGGCATGTATAAATTTAATTCAGTGTATAGCTTGGATAACGAATCCGTCGCCACATTAGCGCTTGTACCTGGCATGTTAGGATTCAATTCAGCATGCGATGAGTAAGCTAAATCATCATTATTATTAAAAATAACTCCGCTGTCTTAATAGATAGGCTCATTTACATCCAGATTTTCAAGACTGGTTACGACGGGTTCTATGTTATTAAAAATAAGACCTTGTTCGTGCTCAGACTCGGTATCGGCTTCATTACCGCTATCTGGTTCATCAATCAGTGGTACTTCAAATGGCTCACCATCGAGGTAATGGATAGAATCAGTAAAATAATTCTCCACCCCCTTGAATGGTTGCTTCTCTGCGACCACTGTTTTGACTTCACCACTCTCACCTACGTACTTCATACATAGGTGTAGAGTTGATGGGACAATTAGATTGTTATGGATCCATGGTCGACCCAATAACAAGTTGTAAGACGTCTCTACATCAATGACGTAGCAAGTGTCATCCGTTCTCAAGTCACCCATTTGGCATTTAAGTTTGATTTTACCAAGGGAACGAGTATTGGAAGCATTAAAGCCATAGATGGTGGTTCTCGTCGTTGATAAACGATGCAGAGGGACTCCAATGTGATGAACGAGCCTCAATGGTATGATTCTCAAAGCAGAACTAGGGTCAACCTGAATTCTGTCTACCCGAATAGAGCCAATGTACCCCATGAAGCATAATGGTCTATCATGTTTCGGGTGTCTTACATGCATATCTTCTTGAGTAAAGGTAATGCACGACATTCTTCCTCGAAAGACTTGACAACATTGAGGGCAAGCTTCTTCCAACGTTGCTCCGGCTAGGTTTCGTGGAAAGTGAGTGAGGAAAGCCTCACTATCTGCCAATGCTTCACGAAGAGCTTCTCTCGTTGATCGAAATAAACGCAGTAGCTACAATAAGGTAATCCTTGCTGGGAGATTGGCTAACTGAGCCATCACATCAAACTGAAAAGGATCTTTCGAGCTTTCTTGTGCATCTTTTCTGAGTGCCTTGTTGTAACGAAGTTCCTTCACTTGCGTTTGCTCCGCTACTTCTTTTCCTGGTTTGGGTGGTGCAGCTGCTGTTTCAGAGTATTTCTTTAAATACTCTTTTTCCCGCGTGTTCCTAATATCTGTGCAGGCTGTGCAGTGAATGATGGTTGCTCGTTTTCAGAACTGCTAAGTGATGCAGTTTCGACTCCCTCATCCGGAATAGGTGAAATAGCATTGCAAGATCTTCACGTGGCTTTAGGCTTCTTTGAGTTTGCCAATGTCCACTGCTCATCCATTAGTAAGTTAGGATGAATCCACATCAATTCACCTTTAGGGGTAGTGTAAGGGACCATTCCCTTCTCTTTCTTCTGATGCGGGTCGAAGTTCACCACTCTCGCCTCTGCTTGAGGAATCGGTTTTATGCCGTCTTGTACCTACACCTCGGTGAAATCTCCAAACTGAAGCGAGACCATATTCGCAGATACCTTCTTTTTCTCAGCTTGAAGGGTCATCACACCTGCGTCTAACAAAGCCTGAATTTTATCTTTCGAGATTTAACAAGCTTTGGTTGGATGATGCACCACCCTGTGGTACATACAAAAGTTAAGATCGTCGGTCCTTGACACTTCTGCGTTTTGTTTTACCTCTGGCAACTTGATATTATTAATCTTGATCAAAGATGTAAGAATGGAAACCCATGTTCATCATTGAAATCATATTTCTTCTGAAAACGATTGTTGGAAGTATTTCCCGTCTGTTTTGTAGAAGACTTCGGGGATGGGGCTGTCTCAATAGCTAAGGTGTCATTCCTTTTCGATTGTTTCTGGGAATTATAATTGCTTTTACCACCTCCATTTTTAGGCTGGTATTCTTGAGGTTCTTCAGTGTTTATTCTCTTGAGCATGTTTTCCACCTGCTCTCCTTGCCAAACCAAATCTTTCCATGAACGGGCTTCGATAGCGCCCATTTTGGACAATATATTAATAGAAAGATTGTTACAGCACATCTCCACGAGAGTAGCTCCAGAAACTTGATCACGTGAATGCAACGATTGATTTTTGAATCTTTTGACGAAGTCACTGACGGACTCCGTCTTCTTCTGCTTTTCGGATAATAGTGTGGCCATAGACACTTCAGTGTCATCATCGAAGAATCAGGCTAAGAAAAGCCTCTCCAAATCCCTCCAACTTCGGATTGATCCTGGCTCAAGTCTGCCAAACCACTCGAAAGCCACCCCTTTTAGGATACTGATGAACAATCGAGTCATAATAGGATCATTACCCACTATATGTACGGTTTGTGCTTGGAAGTAATAAATATATTGGGTAGGAGAATCCTTCCTGTCAAATTGTACTAAGTTGAGCGGTTTGAATTTCGGAGGATATGGGATCATATCCCATTCACTTGGATATGGTCTTGCCACCCCCAACTCTTTGAAGTTTCCTTAAAGCTTCAATGGGTCAAGTTGCTTTTGGAATTCATCCCACTTTTGGTCTTGTACCTTCGTACGAGGATTGGATTCAGCTTCGGACGATTCAGAATGAATCTTCACAACCTTCTCCTCATCGTCTTCATCATTGCCATCTTCGTCAACAGGTGAAGGTCGTCTACGCCTAGATACCGATGCTTGGGAATGAACCTTCTTCTTCTTCTTTTCCTTCTCCTCCTGGAGTCTCTCCACCATTGCTTCCAGGCGTCTGATGGAATCCTGTTGCTGACGAATGGTCAATTGTTTCTCTTCCAGCTACCGCGCTAGCTCTTCCTCATTTTTTGCCATGTGAACACTTGCTTGTTCACTTTGGTCTGTATTGGAGGGCTGAGAAGTAGCAATGGCTGAATTTTCAGGTTCTTGCTCAGCCTCGTCTGTGATTCCCGCTAATCGTCAGTAATCGAACGGAACCACTATACCCTTACGAGTACGTGTGTGTTGGAACACCCCTTGTCCTTCGACAAGCATTTTACCTAATCCTGGAGAGTATTCAGGATCATAAGATTTTGAGGAATCAGTCAAAACTTTGCTTTTCCCCTTGCTGATCATGTTGATCGTCACTTCAATGTGGCGATTCTTAGATGCTTGTTTCTTGGGACGGAAACGTCTTCTTCTTGATGATGAGACCATTGACGGCTCAGTTAAACGTTCGAAGACTGAAGATTTATGCGTTGACTCTCCGCATGGACATTGGGAAAGTACTACAGAAATGAGTTTCTTACAGCAGCAATGAGATTGCATCTAACTCATGCTGCGCTTACACGTGAGATAATCCCGAAGGTCGCCAATAGGACAACCCCCAGCTGACTCTGTTGTTTTAGCTTTACCCGAGCGAGACCCTCTGAATGATAAAGGTTGACGAACTTGGGTAGGCTGACAAACTCCGCCATTCATGTGACAAGGTTTGTTCATAGGACGAGCTTGGCACATTTGCCTTCTCGGTTGGTTCTTAACTTGAAGTTCGTTTTCTTGATGAACCTCGGTATGAACCGCTTGTTGAATTTGCTAAACCTTTTTTTGAGGATAAGGTTCATGATCTGAGCCTACTCAGGTACGAGAATGAGGTCCGTCATTTTGACGTTCCTTAGTCACTTGACCCTCGTCGGACTTATTGACCTTGGGCTGATCAGCCTTCGGTCGATAGTGAAAACCACCAAGTGAGACTAAAGCTCGAGCCCTATGGCGAGCTTGATTCTGACGCTGATATTGTTGAGCGCGTCTCGACAGTGGACCGATTGGAACTTTTGCCTCAGTCGAAACTGGGCAAGGTTCGTTATCAAAATCTATGGTTTGGTTAGAAGAAGCCGAAGTTCGGCTAGGTTGCTTGACAACCTATTTCTTAGCCTGACGGCTAGTTATTAGAGCCTCCTCTTTGAGGGGCATGGACTTTTCCTTGAGAGTAACTCGAGTTGAATCATCATAAGCCACTTGGGCTGAAGTCTCATACGAGACTTGACGACACTTACGTGCCTTCATGGGACTAGACTTACCAGAGAAGAGGAACTCCTCGTATTTGGACTGGTCAAATTCGATGACAAAAGTCTCAATGTCCGTTCCGACAGTAATCTTGTCTGATTGCGCCACCACCATCTCATCAGAAAGAATGGCTTCTCCCACTATGGTCGTCATCGTCTGTAGGGTCAAAAAATTGACTGGGATTGATTCTCTTGTTTTAAGAAAACTGGGTTCGATCACTTGGTACGAAACCCTTACAATCATTCACTCTTTCTCGATTACAGATGAAGAGAACATTAATTCAGCTTCTCTTTTGTTTAAGGTGGGTTCTTGGTAGCGAAAGGATGCTTCCCTTGATGCTTGAGTCGAGATTGCCTCCCGTTGACGATCAGACCAAAATCACTAAAACTTCTCACGTTCGTTGACCGGCTAGAATCGAGGTTCAAACTCTGGATCCGTGTGCGAAAACTTTGATCTCTGATGCTTCTTGAAGTCCAAGCCTGAAATCTCCAATTTTTCCAACCCTTTTCTCTGTAGCCATCCGTGGCTATTTATAGGGTTTAAGTACGTAACTGACGTGCTAAGTCACGGGTAGAGGGGCGTAACTGCCTTCTCCAAATCAGCACACGTCGTAATGTGCTCCTGAAGATTAGCCCATGTGGCTGACTAAGTCTTCGGAGCCATTATAACTAAATCTCCCGTGGACGACGAGCCTCGTCTTTAATTGAAACGGGGTTCGCTATGTAAGACGAGCCTCGATACGCAGCGAGGTTCATCTAAGAAAATACACTTTGTAGTAAACGTGCTTCTTCTGACGAATTTTGTCTTCTGTTGAGCGCGTTCGGTCACTTGGAGTTGACTGACGCGCGCGAGCTGACTGTTGAGCGCGTTCAGTCACTTGGAGCTGACAGACGTGCGCGAGCTGACTGACGAGCGCGTTTGGTCACTTGGGGCTGACCGACACGCAGCGGGCACTTGGAGCTAGCCGACAAACGCGGGCCACTCGAATAATCCTTCTTGACTCGGATGATGACGTTCATCGTCTTCTCTTCGTCTTGAGTTACATGCGGACACCTATAGGCATTTTTAGACGCCTACAACCACCATTACTAATAAGCAGTATAAGAATTGCTAATTAATTAGTTAAGAACCCATCGAAATCTCTGAACTCTACTGCATATTCATAATAAGATCAACAAAAAATAAGAAAAAATTGGTAAAAGAATGAGAACACTGGCTCTGATCTAGGGTTTTAGATGCAAAGCTCACGACCTACCTCCTAGCTCAGACCTAGGGTTTCGAATGTGTGCGTGGGGGTTGGGGGGGGGGGGGGGAGAGGGAGGGAGATTACCTGCAATTGTCATAGTCGGGACTCGACAAATACCAAGTCATGTGGTGCGATTTGAAATCCAAATCCAACGCCCAAACAGTGCCAGATTTGTGAAAATATAGGACTTTTACCTATATATCCGCAAATCAATCTTATTTGCATAGTGACCCTCCAAAGCCGACAATTCGCCAATTTGCCCCCACATTCTCTTACTCGGGGGCAATTTGCTTTAGTGTCAGGGAACGTTGGGTAGAACCAAAAGTCAGATTTAGGGGTAAATATGCAAAAAGGATTGATATGTGAGGAACTTTACAAATTTTTTTGTATCATGATAATAAGAACCAAACAAATAATAATAGTAGTATTAGTAATAGTAAAATATATTCTTCTGATTTTCTTGTGAGGTCTCAAAATTAGACTAAAGAGCCTATCAGAACACTTCATCACGTGGTGTGTTCTGAATCTTTAATGGGGTAGTGAAACACCAACATTGTCCCCCTGTTTTTGCACCTGAACGGCTGAGAACACCCCGCACTGTGCGAGCGGGGTGTTCTGATAGGATTGTTACTCCAAAATTATGGACATGATAATATCCAACAAACAAATTTGCTGGATATGAACACAACAGATTGCATTTGTAAGGAGAGTGGTATATTAAAAGGTTACAAGTAATTAAGAAGTTTTTTTCAATACTTAAATAAGAATTCTTCATTAATCACTATACTTGTTCAAAAAACAATATGCATTAATCCAAGAATAAAGATAATTCTTAAAGCAATCAGATATCCAATAGAACGTGGTTCACCATATAATTCATTAAAAAAAAACAACGAATGTTTTTCTTCATATATTTTAGATAATTCATGAAATAACAGGCTTAAAACCTTAAATTGAACTAATCTCTCCGTCCTGATTCCATCTATCATCTACGGATATGCAACTATGGAAAAATAAAAATTACTTCATAAACCATGCTCAAAAGTTGTTTATTCAGCTAGAAATGTTCATTTTACAACACGATAATCCCATGTTTAAACTCCATAATTTGCCGCCCATCACCCATGGATCTTCAGATTATAAATTGCAATGAATGTTATTGTAGGCGTCAAAAAATGCCAATAGATATCCAAACTGGGAAAATCACCCAAAACTCACAAAAATGAACTGTCTCGCCAGCGAGGCAGTGTTTGCTGTCTCGCCAGCGAGACAGTGTTGAAATGGTCAATAACCACCTCAATAATTGCCCTACACGTGTCCATTAACTGCCAGGGGACGTGGGAAACAACGTGAACGAAAATCACGTGAATAACTGCCAAAATAACGGAGTTTGAAACGTGGGGAGGCAGTTACAGCAAAACTGCCAAGAATATTCGTTTTGCGCGACAGCATTTTACTGTCTCGCTGGGCAAGACAGTAAATTTACTGTCTCGCTGGGCGAGACAGCAAACACTGTCTCGACCAGCGAGACAGTAAAACACTGTCTCGCCGTACTAACTTGCTGTTTAGTTGTGTTTTTGCAGTTACAGACCCCTGAGGCTATAAATACCCCCTAGGGTCACTGCTGACGAGGATCGAGCATTTATTAGAGCATTCCAGAGCAGAGAGAGCAGAGATTTCAGTTCCTGGAGCGATTCCTTGACATTCGAGCTTAGACTTGATTTCAAGAAGAACGACTATCTTACTTCGATAAGATATCGTTTCCAATTCTCACTTCGATAACGAAGGAAGAATCATAAACCCCCTCTCACGATCTGTGAATCGGTGGTCCACGAACCAAAGCGTTCCCGGCACAGGCAAAGTCCCACAAAGCAGTGTTCGATAAACGAATTCTGTGTTATTTTCTTCAAGAGTTGTAATTTTTCTTATTTTCATTGTAATTTCTCTGTAATCGAAAGAAGATTAATGGAATCTACGATGGAATCAACTTTTGCTGAAAACAGTTATACCTTCACATCTGTTTTTCGAGCTTCGGCACCGAAAATTTCACATCTTATCGGGTCATATAATTTTCATGAGTAATTTACTTGAATGAGATACTCAAATAATAAGAGCAATAAAACCAAACACTAACGAAAATAAACGGAATCAGTGCCGTACTACATCAGAATGTTACTAACATTCAGCTAATTGTTACAGTCGGACATAGACTATCAATCATCGTCCTTGACAATCAGCAATAAGCAAAGCTCTGATGGTTGTCGCGACCAAACATATAATTGGAAATAACACATGAAAAGAGAGTGCATCCCTGAGGCAAAGTTTATTGACTAGGGAAAACAATCCATCCATCCTCGCCTTCTTTTATCAACAATGTCCAAATGAACTTAATTATAAGAGCAATTTATGCAACAACCCGGAACTTTGACATCCCACCAAAGCTTATAAATCAACAGCTTGAATAATGATTGTGACTTTTGAGACAGTCTTATGAAATTGTATTCTAAAATGTGAGTAATTTTTCAAAAAGAGGGAAAAAAATATTTATAACAGTGGTTAGTTTTGTGCTACCAAGGTTCTTCCAAAAGCCAACTCAAATATTTGGCTGTAATCATCTACGAAGTGAACCTCAAGCCCCTCCTTCACATGGGTAGCGAGCTCATCAAAATCTCTTCTATTAGCAGAAGGGAACACAAGTGCCTTCACCTCACTTCCCCTTGCAGCAATGGTTTTCTCTTTTACCTGTTAAATATGAAAAATGGTATACCAGGTTAGTAACTACAAAGAAATGGTAAATTCCAAATTGCCACTACGAAGCCAGATACTTCAAAATTTTAAATTTGTCAAATCATGCATCGGAAATCGAACTACGTAAGATGTTCGCAAGATGCCAAGGGAAACAGAAAGGGCTAATTGCAGATACACCCCCTGTACTATAGCGGTGTAGCCACCTATACCCCCAAACTACTTAGCAATTACACCACCGAAAACTCATATGACGTTGCTTCTCCCTCAATTCAGGGAGGGCCCTTCTCTCAGTTAACCTCAAGGGAAAAGGTAAATTTGTTATCACGTGATTCCCACATGACATCTCAACCGAATAGGGGAAATAATGCCATCTTATGATCAGGGGACATAAGTATTACTAAATTAGTCCATGGGGGTATAAGTGGCTATACCCTTATAGTACAGGAATTGTACCCTCCCCTAAACATTTATTCGCGCTTATTAGCCCCTTAACACCTTGCAATGCAAAATTCAGATGCCATTTTTTCCTTTTCCTTTTTTTGGGTGGGTGGGGGGGTGGGGGTGGGGGTGGGGTGGGGGGGGGGGGGGGTTTGGTATGAAGCACTTACCCCGCCAATAGGGAGAACTTTTCCCGTCAAAGTAACTTCACCAGTCATAGCGAGATTCTCCTTCACAGGCTTTTTCATGGCAAGCGACAACATGGATGTGATCATGGAGCATCCAGCACTTGGCCCATCCTCTGGGGTTGTGCCAGCTGGCACATGCAAGTGGATCTTTGAGCTTGCAAAGAATGGATTCTCTGGTTCTTTCTCGAGTAATATTGATCTCGCTACTGTATGAGCTATTCGAGCACTCTCCTCCATTACATCTCCAAGATGTCCTGTCAGCAAAAGTGAGCCCTTCCCTTCTCCTTGTTCCACTCGGGTGGTCTCTATATACAATGTGGAACCACCCATTGCAGTCCAAGCTAGACCCATCACCACTCCAACACGCGCACCTGTATTTTCAAAGTAAATACCGTCAGGACCACATCAGTTATCAATATGGTTCGGTTCTAACATGAAAACTTACCTTGTGATGCTTGAGAGCCTCGGACAACATTGTTGAGGGATGAGGCATCGAAATTTGGACCTGGAATGCATATGGGCCTCCTAGAGTTCACTTGGGCACTGGCATTAGTAGGGTGAGAGTTGTTCCCTGCACTCACACGAGATTTCCTTAGTTTAGTGTAACATTTTTCGAGAGAGAGATGAAAAATGGAAAATTTCAAGAGCCTGATTGTGATGGGATTGAGCTCATAAACATACAATTGAGAGTATTTTCTTCATTCCTCAAATTAATATATTCTTCCATGGGAAACCTGTGCTCTCTGTTCTGATTATGCTCTCCACCGTTGCTCCGATATAAGCTTTGAGATGTTTGAGCAACTTCGATGGGGGATGAATCAAGTCTCCAAGGGTATACACCGGGAGCCTGAGTCGAATAACCCCCCATGCATTGCACTTGGTGTTTATGCACCATTGCAAAACATCGATCTTTTATGGTAGATTCCATCCGAGCATTGGCATTGGTAGGTAGGTTTTTCTTCACCACGGCAAAAGATGGACGGGAGTTGTTCACTGCACTCGAACAAAATATTTAATTAGATTTGTAAAAAAATCATTCTAAAACAGAAGAAATTTTAAAGTGCGGATGAATTGTTTCTATAGATATGCGATTTAGAGCATTTTCATCAATGGATGCATATTGTTTTCTGTTTCTAAAGTAAATATCAATTATTGATATCATACGCAACATTCTAACATCAAAATTTACATCGAGACACTGCCATTAGCAGGTTGGTGTCTGTTCATCATTGGAGAAGGAGAAGGCCGATCTTAGGCCAGAGTTCATCTGAGCATAAGCATTAATAGGTTGGAAGTTGTTTACTCATACAAAAAATTTCCTTAGTTATACATAATATCTTACTATATAAAAGGGGGAAAATACTATTTCAAGCACCTGATTGTCGTGGCATTCTATCCATAGACATATGACTTACAGCATGTCCTGCAATGGATGCATATAATGTATATATGTAGTCAAAGTCAATATCAGTTATCAGTATGATTTGCTACATTCAAACCACAAATTTTTTTACCTGGGATAGGCAATTCTTTGTTTGTGATCATCGACGACTCGCGTACAAATGGGCCTGGTTCTTGAGCATTGACATTTGTTGTAAAAGACCGATAATTGAGGCCAGAGTTCATTTGACCATTGACATTAGTAGGATGGGGGTTGTTCACTGTACTCATATGCAAAAAATTCCTTAATTCTATGTACAATCTTAATAAGATATAACTTATTGATATGAATGCTACATTCTAACATGTTAACCGACGGATGCATACTGCATACTTGTACTTAAAGTAAGGGTAAATTTGACAAAACCTGCCTTTAGTACGGCTGTTCCCCAAAACTTTAGAAATGTCACTTAAAATTCCCCTTAAGTTTTGTCAGATAACCCCTGACTAACACCATTAGATCTGAATCTGTACATGAAAATCCCATGTCCAAATGGAAAAAACGCCCGTGACGGGAGAAACCTCCCTTGTGTCCTTATTAAGGGTAAGTTTTGCAAAACCCCCTTAAATGTGGTCCAATTCTAGGTTGGAAATGTTAGGTTCTATAGTTGAATAAGCCCCTAAAAATTCCCTTCTTTTTATGAAACATCTCCTCATCTCAGGAAAGATGGATGAAAAAAGGTATAATCGCAAGCACCTGATTGTGATGGCATTGTGACCATAGACATATGACTTTGGGCATTTTCATCAATGGATGCTCGACATATACCTATATTTTTAAAGTAAATATCAGTGATGGATATGATATGCCATGTTAATCTAAGATGAAAACTTACCGCGTGATGTTTGAATCCCTCCGGCAACTTCACCGAGGGATGAGCCATTGAAATTTGAACCTGGAATACATAAGACCCTTCTAGGGTATCCATTGGAAGCTGGAGTTGAATAAGCCCCCATACGAGAGTTCATTTGGGCATTAGCATTAGTAGAGTGGAAGTTGCTCCCTGCACTCATAAAAAATTTCCTTAATTTATGTAACATCTTAGTTTTATATAAAGTTTTCCTTGGAGAATATCCTATCTTGCTAAGATGTTACATAATAGTTGATATTTATTTTAACTTTACCTGGTATAAGCGAGTTTCTGCCTGTGTTCATCAACGAATTATGAACAGCGGATGATGTAATAAACGAAGAAGAAGAAGAAGTTTGAGATTGAGTTGGACTGGAGAAGGGAGAATTCTTTATAGGGAATGACCACCCATTCATGCAAAACAGCAAGCCATCATTGTGAATAAGCTTGTCATAGTGTTCCTTTAGAATCCCTTCTGGAATTGTAAGGGTATGTATCCTAAAAGAATACACAGGCATACAATTAGAATGCTGCAAGAAAGAAATATCTTTTTCACCTATATGCCCCACAAATGTATCATATTTACAGATTCACCCCCACTTAACCCTATATTTTCCACTGCATCAAAATACCCCTCTCATCCCACACCGTGAGTTTTGCTCTTTTGAAAAGGGCATGTGAAGGAATACTAGCAAATAGTCAGATTATGTAAAGATGCAGACAAGGTAGATTTTTTTTTTTTTTTTTTTTTTGAGAGAGGGGGGGGGGGGGGGGGGGGGAAAGAGGGGGGTTTACAGGTAAACACCCAAAAAGAAAATAGGAGAAAATAACATGTAGTGTTAGTGATGCATACCTGCATCTTTGAGCTTCACCATTTGTAAAATCTGGGATCTCTATCCACTTTCTATGCCTCCTCGGTTGGGGATCATCTTCAACAAAAAAATTTGGTGGATTTTCCAGCTGCAAAAATAACAACTACAATCAAAAAGTTCACTGAAATAATTGTATGCTTATCAACCAAACAGATAAGTACCTCAACATTGAGAATGCTAGGATGCCCTTCAGAACATGTGGCTCTAAGTGCAGATACATCTTTCCATCGCATCTCTATTTTTTTCGTCAGACCGCCTTCATGTATCTCCCACGCAAGTAACTTCATTCTAAAGAAAAACTTGACAACTAGATCGTCATCCTTGTCTGTGGTTCTCTTCACATATTAAATACAATTTTGTTAGAGACTCAGAATTTTTGGTATTTTACATTAAATTAAGATATTTGGTCGTAATATATCAAGCTACCTGCCAATTGCCAATCTGAATTTTTCTTGCAGGTAAATTAGAAACCTTGTACTTCTCTGAATCTGGCTGATGTAGATACATTCTTATTCTTTTGTATCTCTCATTTTCCTCTTTTTGTAGGGCCTTTTCGACTCTATTCACCAAATCGTCAGTTTTATTTAAAATCAAAACTGGAGGCATCTCCTTAGAGTTTTCCCCCTGTAAAAGGATATACAATGATAATGAGCCAACTTCATCTTGACATATATTGAAAATGATCTAAGAATAAAAAGAAAACAGATAATATAAATTGATGATCATGTAAACATGAATAAAAATTAAAAGAAAGTTGTTGATTAGAATTTAGCACTGTGTGTGATCATGTAAACTCATCAAGATCATATAAATCTCGACAATGATGTAAATGGGTACTCCAATATTTTATTCATTTTATATTTTATCTTTTTGATGAAATAAAAACTCGCACCCTTTTGTTAAGGCAAACAAAGAAGACTGCAGAACATCTAATAGTATTGATCCCAGAAGTCAGTATGATTTCCATTAACGACCCATAGAAACAATCGAAAGCACTTAATCACATGGACTCAAATGAACAAAACTAAGTTTTTCTTTAAGGTGTAGTTCTGCCAAGAATTAAAAATTTTCAAGTGAGCATTTACTGCTCTCTGTGATCAAGTAGACGCTATGAACTCGTACAAGATCATACAAATATCCCTGAAAATGTAAATGGGTACTCCCCAGTTTTATTCATTTTATTTTTATTCTTATCATTTTGATGAAATAATCACTAAACCCCTTTTGTTAGCATAAAACTATGATGGGTTTGATCAAAGAAGCAACAAGAACCAATTTTTCATTTTCAACTGCAAAAATTATCAAGAACTCAATCAGATTTCTATCCACACAGAGATGAACAAGATAAAGCGACTCTGTCACTAAAGAAATCCCAGAAAAATTAAGAAATTGAACCTTTCTCCTCTTAGATTTCTCTCCCCTTTGAGGCGCAGCTCTTTCGTGGGGATTCTGACCAAAGTCCATCGCTGCACCAAAAGATCCGCGGTCAGAATCATGCACACAAGCATAGGATTTGAAAGATAAATCTCTCTTGGCTTCCTTCTTTTTAAAGAATTCTGTTATATTTATAGATGTGAGGGAGCAATTTAAAGAGTTTTAGTTAGGAGAATTTTTTGAAAGGAGAAACTTTTTAAAAAGACCGTTTTAAAAATATAATTAGCAAATTCAATCATTTGAGCAAAATCGACCTCTCTTTTTTGCCGCGTCATCAGGACCGGCCAAAAAGTGGTCGAGTTAGAAAAAAAAACATCTTTAAAATAATACACGGTGGTCGAAGGTCGAGAGAACCTCGACAGCAACGGCGGTGGTCGAGGCGCTGTTCGAGGGAGCCTCGGGGGCGACGACGTAAGGGGCGGCGGTCGAAGGCGGCGGTCGAAGGCGGGCGACGACGTAAAGTCTCTCCTCCAGCTAAAATCTCTTTTGGCTACCTTTTTTTGTTCTTTTTAAAGACAGAACTTTTTGAAATAAACTCCTTTTGAATACTTATTAGCAAAATCGATCCTTTTGATATAAAATTAGCAAAATCGATTATTTTTTGTCCACGTAGGCCAAAAAATAGTCGAATTTGCCCAAAAAAAACATCAATGACATGAAGTTGGCAGCACAATGCACATCTGATTTATTTTTAAAACTAATTTATTTATAAACCCAACGTTTTACTTTCATTTAGTTTTAAACCACCCACTTCTGAAATTTTTCACGAACCCAGAATACACATCTGATTTATTTTAAAACTTAATTTCATATTTGAGCAGACATAGGCATGGTAATTTACAAAAACCAAAAAGTGTCTGCGTCCTCTCAATTCTCATCTACTTCTCAAAATCAGTCTAACGTGTCACATGATAAGCATGTTGCCAGACAAGAAGCCAATACCCCTCAATACTTACAAAATAATTCTTTTATTCTTCTATATTATTTCTTTTATTTTTTTAAGGCCCGAGTGGTTTTTTTTTTTTCCGTCATGTATTGGGTGCATGACAAATTAGATTTGAGGGTGTTAATTAGGGGGTTAAAGTGAACAGCTTCTAATGTGCTTGGTGGAAATAGAATGAGTTCAAGGGGATATGTGAAAAACCTCTCAAAATTAGGGTGTTGTGCATATTAACGTAGTTTAAAGGGGTAATCTTAGGAAATGGCCAAAATTAAGGGGTTTTTTTTTTAAATTACAATCTACCCATATCAAATAAGACGTCTTTTAGGTACTAATATTAAAAAAAAGAGAGAGAGAGAGAGAGAGGATATGTTTATAGCGTACAAAGATAACGTTGATAGTTATCTTTAAAATTTTAAAATAAATTGTTATAATATGCTCTAGAATCTAGATAGAAATGAATAGTGATGGTTTGAAAATCAATATATCAAGAATAGCAAACTAAAAACTGAGAGGAAACTAAAATTCTCATCTTCAAAAAGTAAATCATAAAGACAATCTCAAAGTAAAATAAATAAATGTAAAATATTAGACGCCACAGCAGAGGCTTACAAAGCATTTATCTACTGTGCATATGTCAGCAACATACAGACATAAAATAAGAGTAACCAAAACTCAATGAAAGAATCATGCATGGTTTACTTAAGATGTATTTTCTGTTGTAGATAGCCCCCCAGGTAAATTGTTTTGACTCTTTTACCCTTAGAGAAAGAGAAACTTGCTTTTCCGACAAATTGACCCCCTACGGCAAAAGAGTCTGAAAAAGTTCACACTGGGGTTCTGTCTGCAACAATAAAAGTAGAGGGGTAAAAAGTTCAAAACAGCGTTACTGTAGGGGGGTCTATCCCCAAGTAACCGAAAGATGTACAATATGAGACACCTGAGCAAATACTCAGCACAATCTTGCACATTACAATCAATAGAGTGATCAGAATTCAGTGAAAGAACTTAAAATGTTTCGGAATTTTAAAGCCCAGAAAAATTCCTTCTGTGAATTCAAGTACAGAAAATCCAAATACAGAAGTCAAGATACTTTTCGGACAACATTAACCAGTGTCATCTAAAGCCTTTTTAAAATGTCATCAATGCTGCAAAATTTGTCCTCAATGGAGATGAGGTCGCCAGCGAAACCTTGATTTCTGAGGGTACTTTCTTCATTACTTAAAACTAAACTCGTGCTAAGTTCTTCAATCTAATCCAATCTTGGACCAACTCATGGCATGCTTTAATCAACCTGAAACCAGAGCAGCAGACAATATCAGCAACATTAACTAGGATCGGACCAGTTGACGACAGTGGTATTTTTTTGAACTACATAAACAGAAGATAAGATGTTATGTATACCTTTCAATCCTGCAAAACCTTAAGCTAAAATCTTCTTCCAGGGGAAAACCGTCCTCCATTAGCATATGATCCGTTAGCATATGATCCGTTAGCATATGAAGAAGTAGAAGCTTGATGCGGTTGACTGAAGAAGGGATAATTGTGTACAGGAAAAGGCCCCCGACACTTGTGAAACAGCAATTCATCGATATGAGTAAGCTTGTCATAGTGGCTCTCAAGAACCCCTTCTGGAAATGTAACGGTATGTATCCTAGAAGAATTTACAGGGCAAATGTTTAGACGACAGTGTGTGGGTGGGTGTGTGGGGGGGGGGGGGGGGGGGGGGTTTAACCGATATACCCCCCCCAGGTCTCTCATTGTAACGAAAAAAACCCCCCCCCCCCCAACAGCGCAAAACATCAAAACACGCGCGCATGCACATAGGAGGAAAAAAAACCAAAACCCCATCAGTCTATCTGTTTATTTACCCCATATTCCCTCTAAACATATCAAAATGCCCCCTCATCTCATGCCATGAGTATTATCTGTTTATTGTTTGTAAAAGGGGGTTTGGGGGAATATAGCAAAGATTTATGGGTAAAAATGCAAATAAGGTAGATTTCAAGGGTTTGTAACGAAAAAGAACCCAAAATGAAAATCAGAGCCAATCATGTGACGTGTTAGTGATGCATACCTGCATCTTTCGGCTTCACCATTTGTAAAATCCGGGATCTTCATCCACTGTCGATGCCTTCTCGGTTGGGGATCGATTTCAGTAAAGAACTCTGGTGGAGCTTCCAACTGCAAAAATAACAAATTCAATCAAAAAGTCCATTTGAGAAAATTGTATGTTTATCACCAAAAAAAAAAGTACCTCGACTTTGAGAATGCTATTCCCTTCAAAAGATATCATTCTAAGCGACGATATGTTATTCCAAAACATCTCTATTCTCTTAGTCTCATTGTCGTCGATTATCTCCCACGCGATTGATTCAATTCTAAAGAAAAACTTGGCAAGTATCTCGTTATCATTATCTGTGGTTCTCTTCACATATAAAATACAATTTTGTTAGATATCTCGATAGTTACCTGAAATTGATATTTTCAATAGGAAATATCAAGTTACCTGCCAATTGCCAATCTGAATTTTTCTTGCTGGTACGGTAGAAACCGTGTACTTCACTAGATCCGGCTGAGATTGATACATTCTGATTCTTTCAGTTTCCTCCTCTAACGTCAAAGCAGGAGGTGTCGCCCTCTGTAAAAGGATGTATAACGATAATTAGTTAAATTAATCCTGACATACCCTCTGCTCTCTGTGATCAAGTATACATGATAAACTCCTCAAGATCGTATAAAGATTCATGAAACAGTAAATGGGTAATCACATTCCTATTTATTTTATTATTTTTATCTTCTTGATGAAACAAGACTCATATGCCTTTGTTATATTGTAAACAAAGTAGAGGTCAGAACCTGTAAGGAGATAGAACCGAGAAGTAACAAAAATCAATTGCATCTATCAGTCGTCATTATCCAAAATATTTCAACATATCAAAACTCATTATGATCTAAGAGTGAAATGAAACCTTTAAGAATTAAAAGGTTGCTGATTAGCATTTAGTTTGCCTGTGATAAAGTAAACAGTATGAACTCATCAACATGATATAAATCTCCATTAGTATGTAAATGGGCTCTTACTCTTATTTTTTATCATTTTGATGAAATGGGCAATCATATCCAAGAGAAACCTGCTGTGGGATTGATCCAAGAAGCAACAAGAACCAATTTTTTGCATTTTCCAAATAAAGAAACTATCAAGAATTTAATGAGATTAACAACCTAGAAATCAAGAAATCTAAAAATCTTAAAGCGCACAGGACCTATCAATCGCCATTATCCAAAAATCCTTAAACATATAAAACCTCATTATCAGTTGGAAATGATCTAAGAATAAAATGAAACCTTGAGGATTAAAAAGTTGCTGACTGGTATTTAGTTTCGTCTGTGGTCAAGTAAACACAATGAATACCCATCAACATCATATAAATCTCCATTAATATGTAAATGGGTGCTCCGCAACTTTATTCAGTTCACTTCCATTTTTATCATTTTAATGAAATGGGCAATCATATCCAAGAGAAACCCGTACTGGGATTGATCCAAGAAGCGACAAGAACCAATTTTTACATTCTCCAAATAGAGAAACCATCAAGAATTGAATGGGATTAACAATCTAGACATCACAAAACAATCTAAAAACCTTGAAGCACACGCAGATTAGCAATCGAAAAACCCGAGAAAGAGTTGAGAAATTAAACCCTTTGCCTCTCGGGATCTCTCTCATCTCCATCCATCGCTGCACCAAAAGATGTTAAAAGTTGTTGAGATCAGAATCACGAGAAGTTGCCAAAGATTTGAAGAAATCGCTCTCTGGGTTTCGTTGGGGGGTTTTGGATGTTGAAGGAGATTTAAAATGATTTATTCCGGTTATATATAGGCTCAGCCGGTGGGAGCTTGAGGGATTTTTTTGTATATAGTCCCTTGCATATTTCCTATTTCAAAATTAGTCCCTCGAACCATAGAAATTGCTGTTAATACTTGAGCTATTTTGAAGTCCCTCTGTGGTCGAGAGTAGAAGTATAGATTAGACAGAATAATTTGAAATACCTGATGACTAGTTGGGGGCGTAATAGCAATTTATAGCAATTTCAATGCTTTGAGGGACTAATTTCAAATTATGAAGGAGTTAAGGGACTAGTATTGAAAAAGGAAAACCCATAAATATAATCTGAGGCTAGAGATGAGCAGGCTTTCAGAACTCAGTGAAAGAATTACAACTTCACTTGTTGAACAAAGATATCAAGATCTTCTTGATATCATTTTGTCATCTAAGGCCTTTAAAAGAAAACCAAGACAATAAATAAATGAAAAGTAAGAACAGAAGTAAAGAAAATACAAAGCATATAGCCAATCTTGAAGCTGTTCATCCTTAATATAGACTAATATAGTTATATGTAACATCTTAAGAGATAGAAGAGAACTAGAGATTATTTCAATTTGATGGCATCGTATCTGTAGACATGTGATTTTATAGCATGTTAATTGATGTCTGCATAATAATGCATACATGTATTTGAAGTCAATGTCAGTTATCAGTATGACATGCTACATTCTAGACTACTGAAATTTTACCTGAAACAGGCAATTCTTTGTTAGCGATCATCGATGACTCATGCAGAAATATGGCAGGCTTTTGAGCATTGTAAATGACAGATCATTTAGACCAGAGTTCATTTGACCACTGACATTAGCAGGATCGGAGTCGTTCACCTCATTCATACAAAATTTCATTAATTCTATCAGGGCTTAATCGCAGATAGACCCCCTAAGTGATATCATATGCTACATTCCAACATGAAAGTTTACATGGGATGGTTAAACCTGTGTTTATGATCATAGATGAAGAAGAAGCTTGATGCAGTTGAATTGTGTCATCAATAATGTTGTAGTGTTGAAGAAGGAAGACTTGTTTACGAACCACCACCACCCCCCTCCCCCCCCCCCCCCACCCCCACCCCACCCACCCACCCATTCATGCAGTAAAACAAGCCATAGGTACGTAGTGTTTCTCTAGAATCCCTTCTGGAGCCGTAAAAGAGTTTGCAGGCAATAACAGATTTTGCTGGATATACACGCAACAAGTTGCATTTGTAAGGAGAGGGGTATATTAAATCGTTACAAGTAACTAGGAATTCTTTTTTTCAAAAGACTAAAATAAGGATCCTTCCTTAATCACTATACTTGTTCCAAAATCAATATGCCTTAATACAAGAATATAAATAATTCTTAACACAATGAGATCTCCCAATAGAACCTGGTTCACCATGTAATTTATTATAATAATAAAAAACAAAAAGGAATGTTTTTCTTCATATATTTTAGATAATTCATGCAACAACATGCTTGTAACCGTAAAATGAACTAACCTGTCCATCCTAGGCAATAATTATGGGGGGGTAGTACTTTCATAATCCACGTTCAAAAGTCGTTTTATTCAGCTAGAATTGCTCATTTTACGACATAATAAATGTTTAAATTACATTTAAACTACATACTTTGCGTCCCATCACCCCTGGATCTTCAGATTATAAATCGCAATGAATGTTATACCTTCACATCTGTTTTTTCGAGCTTCATTACAGAAAGTTTCACATATTACCAGCTCATATAATTTTCATGAGTACTTTACTTGAATGAGATAGTCAAATGATAAGAATAATAAAAGCAAACAATGACAATAATAAATAAACGGAACCAGCGTTGAACTACATCAAGTTCAGTTAAAATGGAATCCATCAATAGTTCTTCAAGACTCATGACTGGATATGTTAATTAATATCAGAATGCTACTAATATTTTGTTACAGCGGTCCAGAGATAATCAATCATTGTCCTTGACAATCAGCAATAAGCAAAGCTCTCATAAATTTTTATCAACAATGTCCAAAATAAACTTATAGAGTGTTGTACAACAACCAGGAACTTTGACATCCCGCCAAAGCTTATAAATCGACAGCTTAAATAATGATTGTGATTTTGAGATAGTCTTATGGAATAGTATTCTAAAATGTGAGTAATTTTTTTAAAAGAAGAAAATTATAACAGAAGTTAGTTTTGTGCTTCCAAGGTTCTTCCAAAAGCCAACTCAAATATTTGGCTGTAATCATCTACAAAGTGAACCTCAAGCCCCTCCTTCACATGGGCAGCGAGCTCATCAAAATCTCTTCTATTAGCAGAAGGGAATATGAGTGCCTTCACCTCACTTCTCCTTGCAGCAATGGTTTTCTCTTTTACCTATTAAATATGAAATATGGTATATCAGGTTAATAACTAAATGGTAAATTCCAAATTGTCACTACGAAGCCAGATACTTCAAATTTTTAAACTTGTCAAATCATGCATAGGAAATGGACCTAAGTAAGATGTTTGCAAGATATCAGTGGAAACAGAAAGGGCGGAAATGGACCTAAGTAAGATGTTTGCAAGATATCAAGGGAAACAGAAAGGGCTAATTGCAAATACCCCTGTACTATAGGGGTGTAGCTACTTATACCCACAACTAATTAGCAATTACACCTCCCAAAACTCATATGATGTTGCTTTTTCCTCAATTGAGGAGGCCCTTTTCTCAGTTAACCTGAAGGGAAAAGGTAATTTGTAATTTGTCGTCGTAATTCCCACATGACATCTCAACCGAATGGGGGAAATAATGTCATCTTATGATCGGGGGACATAAGTGTTAGTAAATTAGTTCATGGGGGTATAAGTAGCTATACCCTAATAGTACAGGAAGTGTAGGCACTTGTACCCACCTAAACATTTATTAGCACTTATTCGCCACTTAACACCATGCAATGCAAAATTCAGACGCCATTTTTTCCTTCTTTTCTTTTTCCTTTTCTTTTCTTTTTTTTGCTGGGGGTTGTTTGGAGTTTTTTTTTCTTTTCTATTCTTGTGTGTGTGTGTGGATGGGTGGGGGGGGGGGGGGGGTTGGTCTGGAGCACTTACCCCACCAATAGGGAGAACTTTCCCCGTCAAAGTAACTTCACCAGTCATAGCAAGATTCTCCTTCACAGGTTTTTTCATGGCAAGCGACAACATGGATGTGATCATGGTGCATCCAGCACTTGGCCCATCCTTTGGGGTTGCGCCAGCTGGCACATGCAAGTGGAGCTTCGAGTCTGCAAAGAATGGATTTTCTGGTTCTTTCTCGAGTAATATTGATCTGGCTACTGTATGAGCTATTTGAGCACTCTCCTTCATTACATCTCCAAGCTGACCTGTCAGCAAAAGTGAGCCCTTCCCTTCTCCTTGTTCCACTTGGGTGGTCTCTATATACAATGTGGAACCGCCCATTGCAGTCCAAGCTAGACCCATCACCACTCCAACAGGGGTTTGGTTATATATGCGCTCAGCATGAAAAACTGGCTTTCCAACATAATCAATAAGATTTGATTCATCAATCAAGACCTTTTCGACCTTGACCTTAGATAGTTCTTCCTTAAAATCTGAACTCGTACTGACCTGTGAAGGAGGAGACAAATTAAGACAGAAACTTTACTTCAATTACTGGGTAAATGGAGAATATCAGAGGTTCAGTGATAAAGAGTCATGTGTTCCATGTCCACAATGACTGTTTTGAGATGAGGTGTTGAATTAATGGGGAGATGCAAAAGTTTTACGCTAACTGTTAAAGTCTTTGCAGCAGCCTAACAAGAATTGGGAATATATAAGTAATATGATGGTGAAGAAAGCCAAGTCCCCTCCTTCAGAATATGATGAGTAACTAACCTCAGAGGTTCTTAGCTTATTATTTTTCAAATATATAACTTCTAAAGACAAATATTATTCCACAAGTTGATAAATGCCTGGAGCTTTAAGATTTTATACTGTGGTTTTGGCACTAGCTTCAAAAGGTACAGAAAAAGCAAAAGTATGCAAAAATCGGTGTAGAATTACTCATAATAATACCATTGATTCACTAGTCTTCTCCGATGAGTCGGAAGGATCTTTCGCAGCAGCTGACCTCTCTGTTTCAGTGAAAGTTTCATTAGCCTGACAATGCGAAGTACATTCACTTGCCTCAAGTTTAGATATAGTTTTATGACCTACCATCCTCGGTCTTATTTTCCAATCGGTAATCTATTTCACTGGATTCTTTATTGGACGAGTCACTGGATTCTTTGACCACTTGCTGAACAGCGACAACTGTATGTGGTTCATTCACTACACCTTGCCGCACAAGTTGCAGAGCTATCTGTTAGAATTCAAAATATAACACAATAATGTCCATAGATAGTAAAGGACTCATTAGTCAATAGAAGAAACCAATTTAAGAAGAAGCTTTCAAACCAGTGGAAAATGAGCTCATACATAAATTCAGAGTGCATTTAGCTAAAGAGAAGATAGGAATTGAATGAAAGAAATCAAGATAAGAAATTGTTTTCTCTTAATTTTACTGAAAATAACAAAGAGTCTGCGCAGGTTTGTGTCCTCTTGAAATCGAGCTAATATATTTCTCCCACATCAGTAAACATTTTTCAAGAGTTAACACACTGAATGTAGCAGAAAGAGAACAGATAACTTTACATAAACTAACCATACATAGAGCACTTTAAAGCTATGAGTTGTAATAAGAGAGAAAAATTAATTTGAGAAAAAATGCTGCATTCATCTACACAATCAAAAGTCCTATTCCTCTCTTCCCTGTACAGCTTCCAGATCACTTTCTATACACCAGCATGGTCCAACTTCGCATACTATACTACTATAATTAAGGTGCGTAGAAGGTGCACATCAATTTTATATACCACCACAGTTTAAAGTCAACGGAACCTAATGCATTAACCTGAAAACAGTGGTGATTATTTTATTATTGTTATTGTATCATCGTCATCTATGCCTTTCCCATCAAATTGGACTATATATGGAATTCAATACTACTTTGCAGAAACCACAAAGAATAGTCGCATCTAAAATAAAGAGAAACTACAATCTGAAACATTTGAATGGTTTATTTCAAGAAATCAAGAAATTCAGTACTTGTTAACAAATTTAAATAAAATATACTTAGTAAGCAGGATTGAAAGACAAATTTAATGAACCCAGGGAGTAAATCATGACCTTGGGCTTGCTTAAATCTAATTTCATTGCATAAGAACAATTAGGACAGAGCATTCTTCAGAATAAACAAAAGGTTTGAAATACGAACAAGTATTTATCTCATAGTATGAGAAAATATATATTGTATGCTAGTAGCAAGTAATTCTTCCAAGTTAAAGACGTAAGCATTTTGCTGAAAGAATCAGCCAAGCATGTACCACACAAATAAAAGTATTCATCTGTCTTGAACTGAGACTCCACTACTGTCAGAACTTTCCACAAGAAACAGGAAAATATTTAAAAAGAGAAAAATGACCAAGTAAAGAAACTAACTGAAATCACATTAATTAAAATTGCTTACCTTGCGATATATTTTCTCAATTTGTTTTTGAAGATTTCGGACACCAGCTTCTCGGCAATAATTCTGTATCAGTGCAAGAAGAGCTGCGTCCGTCACTTCTACCTGGCAAGTAATAAATGGAATATTAGAATTTTCTATTAATAAGACAGCATCAACCAGAACTGGAATAAAGCCATCCGAAAGAGCATAAAAATGACAGTTTAAGACAGGATCATAAGTGAACCAAAATCTCCCAAGTGCATAACTTCAGCAAAAATGTCAGGAGGCATCAGAATGAGTGATAACGACTCCTTCAGATATCCTGGCCAAGGAAATTATCCACAATGAGGGGCTTTCCTCATATGTCTTTATACTTTTTATGTGCCTGATGGACACTTACGTGGACTGCAGATTATGTTTGAGTATCGAAAGGCATTGGCAGTTAACATCTGATAGTTCAAAAATATCATGTGCAATTATGCATTGTACAGTTCATGGTATGCCTTTGATTTTGTGATCAGCTAAATAATCTTGTTGCCCCAGAGAAGTAGAGAAGTATTCAGGGCAATTAAATTTTGACATCCCTATGAACTATGATAATATCTAAATTTATACATGGTAATTTAAATTTTGCACAAGCAACGTTTTAGCACCCAATATGCAGTAGTGGCGTTGTGAAATTTCCAATCTTTCAGTTTCAACTTTTATGCCTGCAACAACTACATTTCCTTTGAGTCTTCTTCTATTCATACATCCAGAACTGTACTACACTGATAGAATTTATGAAAATGCTGCAATCGAATAACATAACATAATAGGTCCAAACTGAACATAATTATCTTTCAATCAATTTGATCTGCTTCCTTCTTGTTGTTTAATTAGCTCCCAATTGAAGAGACTGAAAAAACAATTGCTAATGGAAAACTTTTGGCGGCCAGCGTGAAAGGTTGAAAATAAAAAAATAAAAAAAATCATCTGCAAAGACCTGGGCTTAGTTTATGTACATATCAACAGAAATATAACAGCAAAGAACATAAAATTTTAGACCAAGAGAAAATCCATACTTGTTCTGGCTTGATTCCACAAGCTTCACGAGTTGTCTTCTCCAGATAGTCTCTTGCTATATGCATCTTCTCATCAGTGATATAACCAGCAAGAGGAATGACTTCCATTCTATCCAAAAGAGGATTTGGTATCATCTCAATTACATTGGCAGTACAAACAAATAATACCTGTATTAGAAGAAAACATATGTCATAAAAATTCAAATGTTCTAACATAAATGAAAAAGGAATGAGGTAGATAGAGTAAGTTCAGAAAAAAATAAAACAAAGTAACAATGATATCAATATGCTGGAACTTCATCACTGTATGGTTCACTTTTCTTAGTATCAGCTTCAGGAGATTCGACAGCTTTAACAATTTCTTGATCACAAGCTTTCTATCCGTTGATTTATTTTTCCAATAATAAAATACTTTGGTACCTCAAACCTAAAATTTCCTCCTACATATTAGTCACTACAAACCAATGGCATTTTTAGTTATTATTAATATAAGCCAACACCTGCAGTACTGCTCAGTTTAGGATGGATTGGAATGGCATGCTTAAAATCCAAAAAGATGATATGGCCAACATGTTTTGGTACAAACCTTGATGTACATGACAATCAGATCAGAACCATCTTCCTTTCTATGTTTGTATACCAAAGCACATGTTTTCATTAATAATCTACATCATCATATCAAAAAGGTATATGTATTATATTCGGCATTAAAATTGCTAGTAACAGAAAAAGATATAGGAGTAAATGACTCCAATACTAGGAAATATTCTTCCCAGATGGAAGAATATAGCAAAGGCAGCAGCCTTCTGAAAAACAGGTTCATGTACAAGAGGTGATTCATTCTTAAAACTCATATCTGGATCCATCTAAAAACCTACCTATTATTCATTGAATAATTTTATTAAGTAGAGACCTGTATCACATCTCCACTATACACTCAAAACAAATGCAAATGAGTCATGACTTAATCAAATTCCTTAAATACGAGGTAGCAAAAGAAACTTGATAATTATGCTCTTTCCATTTTTAGAACATGTGTCTTACCTTGGATAGGTCTATGGGTACATCAAGATAGTGGTCGAGGAAATTTGCATTCTGCTCAGGGTCTAGCAGCTCTAACATTGCACTAGCTGGATCACCAGCATGTCCTCTTCCCAGCTGTTGCACAGTGTATCAATACAGGGAGTAAATTTGCTATGTAAGCTGAGGATAGTGAAATATAGCTACCTCAGATGATTAAAAACAAATTAATTTAATGGTAACCCAGTACAGATAAAACAGAATGATACCTTATCTATCTCATCAATTAAAACTAGAGGATTAGCTGTTCCCACATTTTTTAGGCACTGAACCATCTTTCCTGGCATGGCACCAATATATGTACGACGATGTCCCTATTAATCACAGAAAAGAGGCTCATTCTCACAGTTTATAAACTAAAATAGAGATAAAAGTAACTTGCTTATTAAATGGCTTTCAAGTGTACCTTGATCTCAGCCACATCAGCTAAACCTCCAACAGAAAACCTATAAAACTTTCGATTCAGTGCACGAGCAATTGAACGACCAATGCTAGTCTTGCCAACTCCCGGAGGCCCAGAAAGACATATAATTTTTCCTGCAAGATATGATATGCTAAATTGAGCCCTGGCCTCTTGATAACCCACATAAAAAACAGGATGGATTTCACATAACATAAGCGGTTAGCTATAACCAAATACCAAATTCATTGCAAAGAATGTATAACAAAACTTTTCCTTTTCGCAATACAACACTTTCCAAGTGAGAAAATTCCCTAACAAGATGGCTACCACTTAGATTGGGTGGGATGAGAAGGTGATGATTACCTTCCAAACAGAAAGGTGAAGAACATAAAGTCAAAGATATCTGTAGTTGGAAAGGTCAAGCATTTCAAATCTACGGTACTCACTCTGTTTGACTTACTCTCGAGTTTTGACAATTTTCTGATTGGAAAGTGGGAGTAAGCTTTCAAATGTGGAAATGATACTACATGAATATTTTACTTCAAAATATAAAATTCCAAGCCAGAAACAGGCCTCAAATTAAATGCAGGACCAATGCTACAAGATTTGTGGTATGCTTTGGTTCATGGTATGAGGATTAGCGCGCACTGCTCTGGAGGGGGGTAGGCTTAACACTGTTTATATGTGCAGGGATCATTTTGAAAAATAAGATGTATAATATGCATACATGTAACATAAAAAGTTGACACATTTAACATTAAGAATTGTGTTCATAGAAAAGTGTAATTTGATATCTATAAAGCACATAGCATAGTTAAACAAGCTAAATGAGCAGAGCTATAGGTTTCTTGTTTGTTCATTTATTTAAACAAGCTTAAAATTCTGTTCAAGCCATGTTAATTAAGTTAATGAACCCAAGCAAGCTTTTAAAACAGCCCAAACATGCTGAGCCCCAAGATTCAACCTTTACATGCCATTTGCTATCAAGAGTCTAAAGAGCATATGGATGATTTCAGAGATCTTCTTGAGCTACTGCAACCTACTGGCCACGAGTACGGAGTACCCTTGCTAGACGAGATAAATGAGCAGTGAGCTTTAGGCTTTTCATTTTCATGCATCTAGTTAGAGGAGCTCAGATTTTTCTTCTAGCTATATTCTTTAACTAATGAATGACCTCGAGCGAGCTTCCAGAAGCTTGAACCAAGCTGAGCCAAGACCCAAGTTTCTGCAGTCCATTTAAAGTTAAGAATATGAAGCTAAGAAAATGAGCTGGGGTAATTTCTTGGGATCTTTACATACTTTCTTGAGGCTGGAGTTTCCTTTATCAAGCCAAGGTTCAAGCTTTCCAAGCTCATTTTACAGCTTTTTTCCCTCAACATTAGCATTAATCAACTGAGTCACTTAAAATGTATCAAGCATGGACAAATACTCAGCAAGCCGAGCCGGGTCATAGCTTAAGTTGAGCCTAGACGATCAGCAAAAAAACCAAGATCGAAAAATAGTTGAACTGAAACAGCCAATGTATTTTATTGAACACAGAGTTCTGTTCAGACAGATCGAGATTTAGTGGAGCCTAAACAAGCTAAAGTCCGACACAACCCGAGTTTGAAGGGATTGTGTATTCATGTAGCACCTCTTTATGCAAAATTTGTGTACAAGCTTGGTTCATTTAGTTGCCTAATTCAGAGTGGAAGTTAAATGACTATTTATCCAATAATTTGATTATTAATTGTTCAATTTGGGAGATCATTCAAGAGAAATTAAATAATTTTTAGTATTCGGATAATAACAAATCAGTTATGAGCATTTACATATTCAATTTGTTTTACAAAATATTGGTAGAGTACGAACAAATCAATTTCTTATAGCCCAATACTAAGTTTTACGTAGTAAATTGTCATTCATCCTTCTCAACATTTTCTCAATGATTTATATAGCCCAATAATAAACAAATCAACACGAGTGTTGTACATGCCTAAGCCAACTAAATTGGTTCTTCCTCGTTTAAACATTAACAAGGGTATTATGGGTGCATTTATTTCTTACCACATTGCTTAGTACATTGTTGTGCATCATTCTCAACTTTCTCATTTTAGTGGAACATATGGACGGGTTGTTTCTTAATCACCTATTTTGATTAATAAACTAAAATGCTGATTTCTATGTCTTCTAGAATTTTTATTTCAAATTTTCAATACATGTGTATTATAAATCCATGCTGTATGGCCTTAAGACTTTCCGCTTAACTATCCCTCCTAATTCAATGGACCACAAATTTGATGCGACCATGATGAATGATTGATTCTAAGTAACAAAAATAGGTACATTTTGGCCATCAACTTGCATAATACCCTCATTTGCTGTCATAGCTCTTTTAAGTTTATACCTATTGCCATTTTTTAAAAAAAATCAAAAACATATATAAAAGACATATTACATGTGTATCAATTAAACAAGAGGCTAATAAGTAATGATTCTAAATTTTCTATGAACTGAATCATACATGCATAAGTATATCAATATATCGGAAATACGTAAGTCACGCACATAGGAATTTATGCAGAACTTGTTAGTTGTTACAAAAGCTAATAAATGACAGAACACAATAATGATGCTTGAATGCGCGTGACGAATTTGTATTAGTCATTGAGAGATTTATAAGCAGAATATACTAGTAACAGAAAATAAACAATAATATAAGGAAAAGTGACGTAAAGAATAATTCATGGAAATACTCACCATGTGAGGTACCTTTTAGCTTTCCAACTGCTATAAATTCTAATATCCTTTCTTTTACATCAGATAGACCATAATGGTCTTCATCTAAAATCTTTTGAGCATGATGGACATCAAAATTTTCATCACTGCAGTTGATGGGATAGTCATTAAAAAAATCAAGCGGAAAATAATAAACAAGGGTTAAAAAGAGTAATTGTTATCTATATTATGTGTCAAGCTAACTCAAGTACAAAATGATACATGCATGCAGAAGAATTGAACTATAATTAACAATCTAACATATAATCCAACACTAGATGAGTAAATTCTGCCTCCTAAAACTCTATTCATAAAATGAGGACATGGGGACAAGCTCAAGTGAGCTGCTTCAATGCAGAATGCTAAAAAACAGCTAATCGAAACAATGGAACCTTGGGCTTTTCAATTGGATCTTTTAGTTGTTTGTACATAATCAATATTTTATAGTTTTAGTGATCTCTTAGATGAAAATCAAACCATGCATAACCTTAAGATTCCATCCTATTTCATAGGAAATTTGCATGTAAATAAGATATAGGATGCCAGATTTCTTAAATTATTAAGAGTTTCCAAGATTGACTAAAAGTAAAGCAGAGCTTATAATACTTTTAGACGATGAACTACATAAACTTGAAGGATAAATCATAAAGAAAATTGAGGCCATTAAAGTTCTACAGAGACAACAATTTTTTTATGGTACTGTCTTACAGGATGCAGGAATTACTGTCTATCAGAGATATCCAGATATTTGATATGATATTTTCATTTTGCACTGCATGAAAGGTATAAAAGAGGACAGACTTAATTATCACATAAAAGTACTATCAGGTATAATATGTGTATCCTCAGAACAAAAGTAATTTTGGAAGAAGATCAATAAGTAAAAGTGTGCAAGAAAACCTGTATTTCCCCCACGGTAGTGCAGTAAGCCAATCAAGATAGTTGCGCGTCACATTGAACTCGCTGGAACTGGGTTCTAACAGTTGCAATTTTGTGAGCTCTTCCTCTATAACTTGACGTACATGGGGAGGACAGTTCTCTTTACTTGGTTCAAACCTTTCCGTAAATTTTGCTGCATGAGAAATAACAATAAGGCAATAAGAGATGTGAGATATGAATCAACCTTAAGTAATACTGATTGCCATATCTGTTAAAAACATCAACTAGAGAACTAACCAGAAAGTGCTGTTTTGTCATCTGTCTCCAGACCTAACTCCTGCATGGAGTGAAATAAAGTAATTTTCTCTGAAGCTACAAAGCAACATTATAGCACATCAATTCCTTAAGCATGAAATCTTTCATAATTCTCCACCCAGTAGTTCCCTATCCTAAGACTTCTTCTCTCTTAACCGGTATGACAAGTGGCATTAAATAATTACTTCCACGCATTTGACAAAAGGGAAGTATTTATTTATTGATTATGTAGTCTATTCCATCAAATGGAACTTACTGCTGAATTTAAAGATTGAAAAGAAACTAATGCACCTTCTTTATAGCTTTAAGCTGCTCATTTAACAAATAGCGCCGATGCTCCCCACTTATTTTTTCCTCAATTGCTTTTGCAATTGATTCCTACAGTATTCCATAGAGACATTAACACCAACAACCATATTAGGAGGAAATGGCTAAAGGGACCTGAAGCTAAGAAAAAACAGCAAGGAAAATAATACTACCTGTAACTTAGTTAACTCCACCTCTTTCTTCACTATTTCTAGAGTTAGGTTCAGGCGCTTGAGCACCTACATGCCATTCAATTTTATGTCAGGAGCATCATAAACTAAAAATGACCTGCATTAACAGCATTGTGACTTAAAAGAAAATGGCATATTCATGAGGAACCATAGAAGCCAGCAAGACAAATGAAATCAAAATTAATAGAGAGACTACAGTGAACAAGAGGGATAAAGATAAGTCTGTTTCCTCATATGAAAGCGAAAGCAAAAGTGTGCCTAATGAAGAATTGCATATTCTGCATGAGTTAGTGTATGTCAGGTCTATGCATACCCTAAATTCAAATGGTTTTTTAGCACGGATAGTTCATGAAGAACTTTCCAACACCTAATGAATTGTCATGCTCATATTATAATAGCAAATGTAAATAGCTCTTTGGAAACACTGTTATTAAGCTTCCAATTTTGGAATTGTTGAAGGTGGAACCTCTTTGATGCTCCTTGAAATACTTAGAAATCTTTTTAAGAGGTACCTCCACAACTAACGGAGTAGAGTTATGAAAAATGGTAGGAAACCCTAATGCAAGAGTGTTTCAACATGATAGTGAAGCATTGGATCATCACCTTAACAATGTTAGAGACTATTAATCCGTATACACTAGCTACAAAGCACTTCGAGAAATGACAAGTCTGACGTATATCCATTCTACAACCATGTGGACAATTGAGTGTGTGTGTGTATGTGTGTATACACACACACACATATACATACATACATACATACACATGCATGATATATATACACACACATGCATGCATGTGCATGTATGTCTACACACACACACATACATACATATGCAACACTCACACATGCATGCATGTGTATGTATGTATGTATATGTATACACACACACAAAACGCATGCATGCATCTGTATGTATGTGTGTGTGTGTATACACATACACATGATACATACATAGACATGCATGCATGTATGTATATGTATATGTAGATGCATGCAAGCATCTATATATATGTACACACTCACACATGCATGTTATATAATATGTTTATATGTGTGTGTATGTGTTTGTGTGTGTGTGTGTATCATGCATGTGTGTGTGCATGCATGCATCTACACACACATCTATGTGTGTGTGTCTATATATATGTATGTATGTATGTTGTGTGTGTATGTGTCTATATATATGTATGTATGTACGCATGTGTGTGTATAGACACACACACATATACATACGTACGTATGTACATATGTGCGTGTGTGTGTATGTGTAACAAAGCATAAAAGCTGAGTTAACAATTGTATCCATTTAACAGAAACCATTGTTGTGAATTAGCCCATGCGCTAGAAGACAAAGTTCATAATGAGAATGCCTTACATCTAGTTCTTCGAGAACTTTCTGGCAAAGTAACTTGTTGGCCCCACTTATAGCAGCTCCAAAATCTGCTATCCTTGAAAAATTGAAGTCACCTATATACTGAGATTGTGAGGCGAAAAATGTCAGAAAGCTTTAATTGGTGACAAAAATGAGTTTCACTTAAATCAATCATACTATTGAGTAATCATTATTTCATATCAATCCATCAGACGCTTTTAAATGAAAATTCTTCTGAAGACAATGATTCAATTGAATAAAAGTGAATATCGGAAAAAAAGTGGTGTCATCAATAATAACACACTAATCACCAATGTTTGCAAGCATAGCTCCTGTATGAATATGACTACATTATGAAGTTACCTCTTGACTAATACTTAAATCTCAGCCAACCATGTGTATGTGAGGGCTCAAAAGATGAAGATGCAGGTGGAATTAATTCACAAGATCAAATGTAATGCATTTTATTTTTGTACAGTAGATATTATGAAACTCATTTTATAGTTGAATGAATATACCTGACTGTATGTTGAGACATGATCTTTCCAAAGGGGATTCATCTTCAAAACATCTCTTAGTGTCGATATAACTTCAAACGAGGTTGCTTTTACTACATCATCATCCTTATCATAAGGCATATCCTGCAAAATAGGCATACTGTAGTGAGATGTATATCAAATTCAAATATTTGTGAGATGTAAATGTAATCTAAATAATTATCTAGAAGATTACATTACAATTAAGATAGTTAACACTTGACAATCTCTTCAAAACCTTCCTTCTTGATGTGCAAACCTTTCGAAATTTTTGAAAAAAAAATCTACAACTAATGCAGTTACGTTTGCGCTACTAATGCAGCTCAGGTTGTCTTTTAAATGCAAAGATCTTCTGAACCTCCAGTCTGTAAGAATGTATCTTTAACAAAAACTACACAAAAGATCTTAACTATCCCATGACTGAACTTAACCAAGTTAAATTCCAAAGACAAAACATGATAAAAGATGAAAAGATGGCGGCAGGAAATTAAGGGTTACTACTCGAAATCAGTTAAAAGAAATTCAGAACATAATTAAGTTAAGTTACATGAAGCTGTGAAAAACTAACAGTTAACAATTTGGTGGAGAGCTGTAAAGATAATAAGACAGATATAAACATGCCTTTAGATGATCAACTTTAACAGTGAGTGGGTCCTCATCGACCTGCAATTTTGGATTCCAATAGAGAGCAAGGATTAGTCTTGCACAAAAAACCAAAAAGAAAAAGAAAAAACATATATGTATCACCACTTATGAAATTAACATACCATCTCAGTTATCCTCAGGCGTCGATGACCCATGAGCACAACCTGCTCACCTTGTATGCTGTTTACCTGCTCAGTGAAGTACAAGGAAACAAGAATATCAGCAAATCAATATGCCGCTTGAGATATATGAACTTGTCAAATAGAAAATTATATTACCTGTGCAAGGGTACCAACTTCATGCAGACGCTTAAACAGTTCTTTTCCTTTCAGATCATAAATACTCTTCTCTGTTTCTGAACCAGATGCAAGACCAGGACCAGTTGCCGTTTCATCCTTAACAAGAAAAGCACCGGCATATGCAACTGATCTTTTACGATTTTCAACTAAAGCTGTTAACACTTTTGGATCCTGCAAAGAAACTTAAATAGCATTATAAGATCACCTCTTGTACATGACTGCATATTGAAAGGATTGGATCGAACTATTTGGTTGTGTATTTATTCCATTCGTTATTTTAAGGTCAAAAAGTAATACATGGACATTTATCTCTCAACAAATCAAAATATAGAAAAGTGATTCATGTGGCTGACACCAAAGGCACAATGTAGAGGTAGATGTAAAGGCGGTTGGTGCTCTTTCAGACTACTAGACTTTTGACTAATTCCATTTAATGCAAACGGCATGGACCTTAAGAACAAAGCAGTATATGCAGCTAAAGGTGATTAAAGGTTTTGCCATTGTTGTTTGTGCTCTATAACTTATCTTATACTTTGACATTGTGCAAGTGGAATGAACTATTACATGATTCATGACTTTGATTCAATCATAGTTGGAAAACCTTAAGACCCTTAAATCGTAGAATGTATAGCAGTACATATATAATCAGGTGTAGGTTGCATCTATCATTCATATTCAACTGAGCAATAGGAAATCAAGAACTTCTCCAATTATTAAAACTTAAAAATAATTAGAACTGATAAATGATCGTAAACAGCAAGTAAAGTGGAAATTTCACAGGTATTTGAAAATTGGACTGACTGAGTATATTCAAATAACAAGTAAAATGACAATCTACATAATCAATGAGTTTTCTTGCATTGAGGTTTTCACATTAGTCTTCATAAGTCAAAGATATGGTCTAAACAGTAGTATCGTATCCAAAGAACCATAGTTAAGGTTAAAGTTCAAGTTCAATACATGAAATATTCATACCTTTACATGGATAGGCATGAAAAACCCAGGAAATAACGGCCGGTGCAACAACGGCAACGCTACAACCTGCTTAAAGAAAACACAGCTTTTAAACACTTTACCTACTAATTTAAGGGTTTAGAGAGAAACATTAATGCCCACCAAACTAACTGAAAAAATCCATTAAAAAACGCAATTTTTAAGCATAATCAGACCGTTAAATGATCCTCGGGTTTAGGGTTCGCCAATACAATCGCTGAATTCTCCTTCGAATCGCCCTCCTCGGCTCCGCCGTCAACAGCACCTTCAGCAGCCTTTATCTCGACCACTTCAATCGACCCATCACCAGATTCCGAACAAAACCACGCCTTTCGAAGTCGAGCCGGATTATTAACAACTGCTCCCTTCAAAGGCTCGAAGAATCGAAGCACCGAGTACCTAAAATCTCCATTGGAGGGGATTCTCGAGGGGAGGGTTTGTAATTTTCTCCCAAATAAGGGAGAAGTACAGAGAAACTTTAACATTGGGACTGAACTGGAGATTGAGAAACTCAAAAACCCTAATTTGCCCTTTAATTTATTGATTTTGGGTGAAAAGAAGCGACATTCGAGGGATTTGGGGTTTAAGATGAACCCTTCTAAAACCCTAGCAAAGGTTTTGAGCTTGAATTGAGGCGGCAGATCGAAATGGGTACTTTCTTGGAGAAAAAGTTTGGACGTTCTCGAAGACCCGTTAACCCGAACCCACGATTTATGCACTAAGGGGCTGTTTGGTTGTTGTTGGTAAAATTGTGTATTTATGACACAACTTGGAAAGTTGTTGTCCACCTCATCAATTTCACTTGTATACTTTTCTTTGTTTGTTTTTTATTCCATTAAAATCATAAATTGCTTGTTTTGTTTGTAAATGTAGCTTTAATTGTTTGTTTGGAAACTGTAAAAAGTGGTCCCTACTCAAATGATCATATTGGTTGGAATTATTTTTTATTATTTTTTCTGACTTTAATGTCAGCTTTCTCCTAAAACCATGTCTTTTTTTATGAAATCACTTTACAAGCCACATCAGCATATGAAATCACTTTATACTAATTTCACAACTACAAACAAACAATTGAAAGTGATGAAAGCTGATATTGGGACCCACTGTTTTACACTTTCCATCCTTTTAAATGCCTTATAGTTTCAGTCGCTTCGCACTCACACGCTCTCATTTGTTTTTTCACAGCATTTATACTAAATAGTTAAAGTTATTATGTAAATGTGAAAATTTTTACGTGAATATTCTTATATAAAATTTAGAATCAATTAGCATGCGAGTATCATCTGAGAATGTTCATCTAAATATTTTCATATTTTGCACGATTGAGGGTACTAATATGCTAATTTTAAATAGCTTAAGAGATATAAGTGCTGTGAAAATCAAGCATTAATAAATAAGTACAAGGTAAGTGAAACTATAAAGTTATTAAGTGCTATTTGGTTTTATTAAATACAAATAACTATATAGTGAGATATCCTAGTCATAAATTAGGTTGTCTTGCGCTTAAAGTACCTTATACTTGTGTTTGCTAACGCTTATTTACTCTAAAGTTTTTAAAATTGGCACTTTAATATGATATGTTACACGAAATTTTATCCGCGGAAGTTACTATGTGACACTCATAAGTTAATTTGTGAACTTTTTCACTGTTAATTTTGTTTAACTTTTTCAATCTGTCCTAATTCTATTTTAAACTTATATAAACCCTGTACTATGGTTTAGTTTAAAAATAAATTAAAAAGTTGATGGTTTAAAGTTCTAAAATTAGTTTCTGAACGTCACATACGAATATGCAGGCCAAAATTCTCGCGTTTGTGTAACATAACGTATTAAAGCATGTATTTTAAAAATTAGGATTTAGAATATGTAAGTGCTGTAACAAAACACTTGATTGTATACAAGAACAAGGTAGAGGAAACTATAAGGTGGTTAAGTGCTAATTAGCTTTTATTTTTTGGTAAAATTTCACAAAACCGTCCACAACTTCATTTATTACGCTAAGACCTCCAATACTTTTTCCCATTAAACTTACCAAATCATGGGGTGTCTCATTTCTAAATAGTTTTCTAGAAGAAATATTATGTTATGGTGCTTTCGCAGAAAATCATCAACCAAAATGTGAAAAATAAGGTGTTGATGTTAGTTATCGAACAAAGGAATTTGAGGATGATCTTGCAGAGTTTGGGGTACCATAACCTCCTTTGATGGTTGATCCCTCAATAGACTGCTGAGCTTCCTATGAAATTGCAACACGTTAGAGGACCAGAGTTGGGTTATCCGGTGATTCATGCGACGATCAAGTCAGGATTTGAGCTTGAATGGAGAAGAAACCAATGAACTAAAAAAAAATTCACTCTAAGTGTGCAGAAATTGCATACCTATGTGCTGCATGCAGTATCTCTATTTATAGTAGGTTAAGAGGGCCAACGTTGTAATTTTGGCCGAGTCTAAATAGATCAATTAGTCAGCAGTTACTTTACAGATGTCGGCTGTGGATGGCACGAGTCACCCTTGTAATCAATGCAATGATGACAGAGGAAGCATGGTGCTGACGGAGCCTAATGAGTCATAAAATCTTTTGAGACTGGGGCAATTATGATTTCTGACCATGCATTTAATGTAATGGTGACTAGTCTAGAGAATGACCGTCTTTCAACTCGGTCTGGCAAGAAGGGATGACTCGGTCTGACGAGAAGGGACACCCCCTAGCGAGAAGGCGCAACACCGACTGGCGAGAAAGGGCGACTCGGCCTGGCGAGAAGGGACGAGTTGGCCAGGCGAGAAGGGACGTTTGTCTCAACCTGGCGAAAAGGGACTCCTATTTCAACCAGACGAGAAGGAATGACCCAGGCTGCCTATCAATAAGAGATGACACCTTACGAGAAGGGCGAGAAGTACTGCATTTTTAGTTGGTCTCGAAAGTTCTCGATCCTGACTGGAGAGAAGGGACGCCGCCTATCGAGAAGGGGCTACTCTACCTAGCGAGAAGGGGCGAGTCGGCCAGACAAGAAGGGACGCATGTCTCGGCAAAGAGTAGGAATATTCTCTAATCCTAGCTAATGTTGGTGATTTTGTCTTGCTTGATTCTGTTGTCTCAGGTTGAAACTGGATTGAATTCTTGGAGAAATTTTTTGTTCAAGATTGGATTAGAATCAAGAATGTAACAGGGTTGAGCAATTTTGTAATTGGAATTTCTGTACTTGAATTCATAGAGGGATTTTTTTTATTGGGCTTTTCGATGATTGTAGCTTGTGTGGTTCATTTCCAAACATTTTTAGTAACCATCATTCTTCCACTGAGTTCTGATCACTCCGTTGATTATTATGTGCTAATAAATACTGTGCTCATGTTTGAAAACATTTGCTCAGGTATCTGATATTTACATTTTCCCTTTTCTTTTCTTTTTTTTTTAACTTTTAGATTTTCTTTGTCTTTGAGACTAACTCTGAAAGCTTCTGCTAATGGAAGAGATTCTATTTCTTTGTAGCAAAACTCTTATCAATGAAACATAAGGTATCACTCAAGGTGAAAGAAAGTACATACATAGTTCACAAATAAGAGCAATTCTAGAAAAAGGGACAAATTTTCAAAACAAACTCTTTTGCAGATTTATTCCCCAAAAACAACCCATTACTCTTTTATTTGTAAAAACCGACCTGGTTTCAGCCTAAGCGCTGAAACCAAGTCGGTTTTACAAAAGAAGTTCTGAAACTTCACGGGAGTTGAACTCCCGTGAAGTTTAGCAGCTTTTAATTAAGCTGCTAAACTTTACGGGAGTTTAACTCCCGTGAAGTTTCACAGTCATTTTATTATGCTGATAAATTTCACGGGAGTTGAACTCCCGTGAAATTCATTTCTTTCATTTTTAGTTCCCTCCGTCTCAAGAAAAATTCCAACTTCCAGGAGCCTCCTCCCCCACCTCCAAGAACACCCTCCTCTCCCTCCCCATCAAAACCCAGAACCCTTTATCTTCTTGAATTGATTCCGTTTGTCATTTCGTCACTTGGAATATTTTTGGTGATCATTTTCCCTTCAATTTCAGTTTCTTGAACATTCTATTTTGATCATTTGGGTTTAGTTTAATTCTTCAACTTGAGGGTGGGAGTCCAACAGCGAAGAAATTCATGGCAAGATGGAGTTTTGGGAACAAATTGCCCGATTCCACCTGGTTGGAACTGGACTTATCAGTTCCAAGTCAAGGATCAGATCGGAAGCTTTTACTATGTTGGACAACTTCATGACGAGGGGGTGGGTCTGGGGCTAGAGGAGGGGGAAGATGAAGAAGGGGGGTGGGCGGGGGGGGGGGGGGGGGGGGGAGGACGATGATGTTGAAGAGGGGGGAGGGGGAGGACGATAAGGATGATGAGGGGTGGGTCTGGGGCTGGAGGAGGAAGGTGAAGAGGGGAAGGGGGGACTGATGAGTTATGAAGCTTCACGGGAGTTCAACTCCCGTGGAGTTTGAGAATTTTTTTTTACAAAAACCGACCTGGTTTCAGCCTCTGAGGTTGAAACCAGGTCGATTTTTGCAAATAAATTCCAAATAGGTTGGTTTTTGGGATTAAATGTTCAAATAGGTCTATTTTAAAAATTTGTCCCTAGAAAAAGCTATGACTCGGAGAGATGATGTGATTGTGTAACCCACCCAGAAAGAAGTTAATGAAGTTTAGAAAATCTTGTCCAAAATTCTTCAAATATCATGTGAACATATAACCCACCCAAACTGTCCTCCCCTTGGAAACTTGCAACATTTGTTACTCTTTGTTCAACGAGATAATAAAGTTTAGAGGAGTCTTGTTCAAAATTCTTTAAAATGTCATGGGTATTTTTTAAATTACACTAAGCTTGTCTTTGGATTCAAGAAATTGACTTCAAGTTTTAGAATTTGATTCTAGAACTTAAACCTCAAAATTAATTCTAATTCTATTGTTTAGGAATCTTAAGAATTTCAACTCCGGAATTTTGAACTCCAAAGTTAATGTTTTGATATTTAGATTTTTAAGGGGACTGTTTGTAGATTTGTTGGTCTCTCTAGGAGCTCGTTTTCAATTTTCAATTTTCCAAGGAGTTGTTCATAATTTCTGAATTTTTCAAAATTTTTGGAGGGTTATTTTATAATTTTAAAATTTTTCATAGGTGTTTTAATAGTTTTCAAAATTTTGCGGGTCTTTCTAATGTCAAATTGTTCAAGGCTGATCAATATGTTTGGGGTATTTTTTTAAATTTTTGTATTATTCATGGTATTTTTAAAATAATTTTTAAGGCTTTTCAAGGCATCTATTATTTTTGAATTTTTAGTGGCTTTTTTGTTTAGATTAAGCAAAGGGGTGATCGAAATATTTTAGGCTGTTAGAGTATTCTTTAAAATTTTAGGATTTTTGTGGTGTTTTATGTACTTTCTAAATTTTTTGAGGTTCATTTCTAATTTATTAATTATCAGGATATTGTCTATAATTACATATTATTCAGAGAATTTTCAGAATTATCTAATTTTAGGTTTTTTCTATAATTTTTTTATTTATTCGTGTGTTTTCTCTAACTTTAGATTTTTACGAGGTCTGGTTGTAACTTTAAACTTTTTAGGGTGTCATATGTAATTACTAATTTTATCCTGGACCATTCAAAATTTTCTGGTGTTCAAGGTTTTTTGTAATTTCTAACTTTTTTTCTTTTAGTCATTATTGGATTTTTTACGGGTTGTTTGTAAGTTTTTATTTTTTGTAAACATTTAAATAAATATCTAGTTGATTGAATTCTTGGTTTAAGTTGATCATGTCATAATAACGTTGGAAGTTCTAGGGGCCAAGTTATACAAATTTGATAAGTTGCATATGATATAATTTATTGATAATTATAATTAACTTAGTTTAGTTGAGATTAGAAAATAATATAAAAAAGAATAGGGGTAATATTATATATGGAAAGATTTTAGATGTTTAGGGTGCTTTTTAAAATTTTAGGATTCTTGGGGTGTTTCCCATAAATTTAAATTTCTGAGGACTATTTATATTTTCTTAATTATCAGGATATTGTTTACAATTACATGTTATTCATGGGACTTTTAAAAAAAAATCTAATTTTAGGTTTTGTATATATTTTTATTTATTTGGTCATATTCTATAACTTTGGATTTAAAGGGTCTGTTTATAATTTTAAACTTTTTTGGTTGTCCTATATAATTACTGATTGTTTTTTGGACCGTTTAAAATTTTCCGATGCCCAACGTGTTTTTTATGCTTTTTTATTTTTTCGGCATGTTTTAATAATTATTAGATTTTTTTTTGGGGAGGGTAATTGTAAGTTTTTTTGGTGAAAATTTTAAATAAATATTTAGTTGATTGAATTCTTGAATTAAGCTGACCACATCAGAGGAATGTAAAAAGTTTTCGGGACCAAATTATACAAATTTGACCAGTTGCATATAATATAATTAATTAATAATGATGATTAATTTAGTTTAGTTAGGATTAGAATATATAGTATAAAAAAAGAATAGGTATAATATTATCCATGGAAAGTCATTCCACAATCACCACTTTTAAAAAGAGTATATATATATAATATAATATAATATAATATAATATGACTTTTAGAAAACATAATTCTTTCACTGAGTTTTGATCAATCCGTTAATTGGTACGTGCTAACAAGTACTGTATATTTAGACTTGAAAGTCTGTGTTACAACAGTTTGCATTCTGTTTATTTTTACTTTGCAATGTATTTCTCCTTCAAGCTCCTTCGTTTCTCATGAAAGTCCTTTGATTTGCTAAAAGACCTTCATGTTGTTATTTTCTTAGTTCGATGGTTGGATTGGGTTGAATTGAGATAAAATCTACTCCTCTATACAAATGGGAGAATCTAGAATCCACTATTTATGCTACAGTAAATACTATAGTAGAATTTTCTATAGCATTATTAATGTAACAACCAGGAAATTGGATACCGTAATTTTTTTTAAAAACACTGTAGTACACGAGAATACTGCAGTTTTTTTAAAAAATTGTAGTAGAGGCGGAACTGTAGCAGCCAAAAAGGTAAACGAGGGATTACTGTAGCAGGGAAAAAAATGATATGTCGTGCTTTGCATGGTGTTCACGACTAGCATTCAGGAATTAGGGAGCTTCAATCCATCAAGTTTTTTTTGCCTCTTCCCATGTGAATAATTCCTAACTGAATTTTTGGGCGCCTAAAGCAGGATTCGGATCCTCTCCACTACAAAAAAAAAATAGTGGAGGGACCACTACATAATCATAACCATTGATTATCTAGTTGATGGTTATGATTTTTTCTTTTAGTGCAAATTAGGAATGAGTACAATACACGGGGGTATGGTAAGTGTTAGATTTAGATTGTATCATAACCACCAACTAAATAATCAACGCTTGAGATTAAAAGTAGTGGTCTCTCCACTACTTTTTTGTAGTGGTCTCTCCACTGATCCAAATCCGCCTAAAGCATTACTACTGTGTTCTTGCATGCATGACTCTATAGGACGTGAAATTTAAAAAGTGTGATGGTTTTTGGACTTATACATATTGTTGATCGAGCTTCACCAAAAAGAACATTTTTTCTTCTTTTTTGCATGCATAACCCCTCAAATTTTCTTTTATCCCACTACATACCTAGAATATTTTTCGTTTTAACACCAAAAAGAACTCCATCAAGTTCAGCACCATGCCAAGCAAAGTGACCGGAAAAGATAGCACCATCGCTCAGATATAAAAAAAATTATCGTCACTAATAAATTTTGAACAGGACCATATTTCTCGTAAAAATAGTAGCAACTAATTGATTAATTAAGTAATTAATCAAATAATAATAGTATTCTGACTCATCTCCGTGAGATAAGAATCTCAATAGATGCATTTGGATCTTCACAAGTTACAGGGATATTAAATCTAGATTAATTACAAATAACCTTTTAATCTATAATTTATTTATGTGCCCATTGAACTTGTTTAGTAGCACTTATCATCTTGAAGCCGATTTTATTATTTTTAAGGGTAAATTGCATTAAACCCCCAAGAAGTTTCATCGTATTAAGTTCTCGGAGCCTAGTGTAATTTTACCATTTTTTAAATTATAATCAACTGATACTAATTAAATATTATAATTTACTTTAAATTTTTAATATTTATTCTACATCGTGTTTTTGCATTTATGTAATTTTTTTTATTCAATATTAGTCAATCGCTATAATAAAATCTACCTTTTGAAATCAGACATGCTAGCTGCCACTATAAGGACGCGTTTGGAACACTTATTTTTGGGTGTTTTTTGGGTGAAAGCCTGACAAAGTGTCAGGCTTTCACCCTAAAACGCCTAGGGCGAAAGCCTGACACTTTGTCAGGCTTTCACCCAAAAAACACAAAAAAAGTTTCTGTCCAAACGCGCCCTAATTACATTTATTCTTCAAAGATTTTTTTTCTAATAGGTGTCCTTGGGCACCTGTTAATTTGGATTAGTGTTGCTATATATGGATAATCCCCTCAATTAGTGTTTAACTGAAATTATGGATCACATGCCCATTAATTCTATAGAAAGAAGGGAGAGGGAGTAAAGATGAAAAGATACTAAAAAAGATTCACTCATGCGAACCACATCTACTCCTATGTACAAATGGAAGAACCCAAGATTCACTATTCATACCACAGCAAATACTACAGTAACATTTACTGTAACAGTATTACTGTAGCAAATATGAAGCTAGATAAAAATGTACTGTAGGACACAGGAATACTATAGCAAAAGTGAGATACTGCTGCAGTTCAAAAAATTTAAAAAATACTGCAATAGTTAAAAATTGGGATTAGGAAAAAAAATGTACCGTTCACGCTAGTAAATAAAAGAGTAGCAATTCGTAGCATGAACAAAATATCTTGGGAAAAATGTTTTAAGGCCCCCAAAAAAGAAAGGGGATGTGACCCAGCCCCCCATATTATTTCCCTTATGTTTCAGCCCTTTCACATTCTCCCAGAAAATTTTTTCCCGAAATTACCCTTCCCCTCTTCTTCTTCTTCTTCTCCTCTGCCTCCTCTCCCCTCTCTTCTTCTTCTTCTTCTCCTCATCTTCTTCTTCTCCAGACCCTTGCCCACACCCCCCACCCGTCCTCCCTACCCCCTCCCCGACCTCCCCCGCCTCCTCCGTCAATATCCCTCTGCTTAATCGATTTGGGAAGACCTTCGATTGGTCTTTGAAGCCCAACCTGATGGGGATTGCTTGCACACAAGGTACAATCTTTATTAATTGAGTTTGAGTTGGAGTTTTTGAATTTGACTGAGTTTTTAAGTTCATTGTATTGGATTTTGGGCTTCCATGTTCAATTTGTGATTAAATTGAGTGTTTTGATGTTGAATTATGTCAACGTATTGAGGATTTGATGTGGATCTGTTCTTTATCTTGATTTCTTGCAAGCAGATGCCTGATGAGATTTCTTGCACACAAGGTGTTTAATATAATGCATTGGTGAGAAGAAATGGTTTTATTAGAGAGAATGACTCAATCTCAGGTGTGTGTTATAATTTGATGGAATTAAACAAGATTTGAGACTGATGAAAAAAATCTATGCAGGTGAAAACCCAGAGATGATTAGTTGTTCAGAATAATAGTTTTGATTTGTCTTAGTGAGTGCATTCTGTGGTGAGAGAGGAATGGACAGTTAAAATTTTTGATAAGGGAATGCTCTATGAAGGAGTGCCTGAAGATAGAATGGTGAAGCTTCTTCAGATTGCATTAAAGTGCATATACAAATCTGCCGATGCTCGACCAACTATGAGTCAAGTTGCCGAGATGATACATTCATTGAAGGAAGAAGATGATAGATCTGTTGTGTCTGAAATTGATTCAAGAGATGCTTAAAAATTGGGGAGTTTGTTTTTATAATGTCCTGGAATTTATGTATATGTTCTGTTTGACTATTATCGTTTGCTAGTGTATATGTGTTGGTCACATATGAGGAGGTGGAAAACATTGTTTATTTGTTACACTGATGACATATGTGATATTAGTCCAAATGGTGCTTTCAAGCTCAAATTTAATAAATGAGGATGTCTATTTCTTGTTGATTTCTTTTTTCATGGTATCCTTGACATTAAAAATTAAATAGATTCTTGTCACATATTTTTGTTAATGGACTGTGGTAGAGACACTAATTGCATTATTTCAAATAATGATGGGTCATCTCCGTGTTGCCAGTCCAAATGGCACTTTCAAGTTGAAATTTGACAAAACCTAGCACTGATTTGCATGAAGTGTGTACTCATAACACGTTAAGTTTCAACTAACCATGTTAACGTTCATCATAACATGCTAACTTTCAGCTGAACATGTTAACTTTCATCATAATATGTTAACATTTCCTATTACATGTTAACTTTCATCATAATATATTAAATTGAAGCTATAATAGTTACATGTTAAGATTATTGAGTTCTTGTATATCTTTGGCAGAAAAAATAGCAGAAAAACAAAAGGGAAAAATAAAAACAGGAGAAAGAAAGGGGAAAATGTTAACTATAATAGTTCTATGTTGACTTTTAGCAGAACGTGTTAACTTTCATCCTAGTATGTTAACTTTTCATATTGAATGTTAACTTTTGCTGCTTTATGTTAACTTTCATCCAAACCTGTTAACTTTCACTGCTTTATTTTCGTAGAAACGTTTAAAAAAAGCTATGAATGTAATTGGTGATTGGTGTGGATTGCTTATTAGTACAATACTTTTAGTAGAGCAATGTAGGTTGTCAAGACTTGTGTAGCACATTGTATTATATTTTTATAATATCTAAGATTGTAAGTCTATCATATCGTTTATTCAAGCAATATCAGCTGTAAGAATGTAAAAAAATTTATTATAGTGAACATTAACATGTTTGAAAGTTAACATGTTATGATGAATGTTAACATGCATGTTCAGTTAAAAATTAACATATTATGGTAAAAGTTAACATGTAATAGTGAATGTTAACATATTATGCTGAAATTTAACATGTTCAACTAAAAGTTAACATGTTACGAAGAGAACTAACATATAATGATGAAAGTTAATATGATTTATGAAGAAAGTTAACATGTTATTATGAAAGTTAACATGTAACAGTGAAAGTTAACATATTATGATGAACATTAACATGTTCAGCTGAAAGTTAACATGTTACGATAAGAGTTAACATATAATGATAAAAGTTAACATAATTTATGAAGAAAGTTAACATATAATGAGATTTAATAGTGTATTGTAACTTGAAGATTATATACATGATTTGTATATATTATGTACACAATAACCTCAAGATTATGTACATATTATGTATCATAATATTCAGGTTTTGATAAACATAATTTATATATAATCTTCAGTTTATTATGCACATCAAGTTCTATTTGAAAGAAGTTGTACATATTCACATGACAACCACAATATATTTCACATACAATCGTAACAAATTACACCAAAATTGATCACTAAATAGACACAATACATTTTATTAAATTTTGATCTAAGTACAACCAAACCATAAGAACACATAGTATAATCAACTAAACAATGAAACATAACACGTTACAAGCAATTCTGGATGCAACATAAGGATCATCAGTACAACAATCTTAGAATTGAGTAGTACACGACCATCTTCCCTCTCTCAAACCCGTTCCCCCCGCTTCCCAAGTTACTAGCAACCGCGGCGGCGGCGGAGGAGTACACGACCTTCTCGCCCTCCCGAACCCCCGACGCACCCCTCCCCCTGGACTTCCGCCAGAAGTAGCAGAACAGAAGCCCCGACACCACCAGCAGCGCCGCGAAGTCACCGAGAACGATCGCCACCACCGCGGCCCTGCTCATCCCGCCTCCGCCGGAGGAGGAACCCCGGCTCTCCCCCGCCCCCCCACGGCCACCTCCGGCTTGTCGCCAGGCGTGGACGAGACGACCGCGGGAGCATCGTCTGAAGCCACGTCCTTGCAGGTGGGCAGGGGAGGAGGTCCGTAGAGCGAGGGGTTGTCGAGAAAGGAGGAAGCCGAGAATGAGGAAAGGGAGGGCGGGACGACGTCGGATAAGAGATTGGAGGAGACGTTGAGGTCCTGGAGACTGCGGGGGAGCGTGAGGCCGGAGATGGTGCCGGTGAGCCTGTTGGAGTCGAGACGGAGGGTGAGGAGGCGGGTGAGGTTGCTGAGGGAGATGACGGGGCCGGAGAGGTTGTTGTGGGAGAGATCGAGGCGGGAGAGGCGGGAGAGGGAGGCCAGAGAAGGGGGGAGTTGGCCTGTGAGGCTGTTGTGGGAGAGGAAGAGGAGGCGGAGGGAGGAGAGAGGGGAGAGATCAGGGAGACGGCCGGAGAGGGAGTTGGATTTGAGGCTGAGGATGCGGAGGGAGGTGAGGGGAGAGAGGAGGGGCAGGGTGGCCCCCGTGAGGGAGAGGTTTTTGAGGACGAGGCGGGTGATGCGATGGGGGGAGCGAGGGGAGCAGGAGACGCTCAGCCAGTTTGCGCAGGGGTCGGTGGCGGGCGACCAGGAGATGAGAGAGTTGAGCGGGTCGGAGGCATTCTTGAAGTTGAGGAGAGCTTTGGCGTCCGAATCTAAGGAGGATGAGGAGGCTACAGGGAGATGCTGGTGGAGGAGGAGGAGGAGGAGGAGGATAAGGGAGAGCAAGTGTATTTGCATTTTTGGAGGAGGAGAAGAAGAAGAAGAGAGGGGAGAGGAGGCAGAGGAGAAGAAGAAGAAGAAGAGGGGAAGGGTAATTTCGGGAAAAAATTTTCTGGGAGAGTGTGAAAGGGCTGAAACATAAGGGAAATAATATGGGGGGCTGGGTCACATCCCCTTTCTTTTTTGGGGGCCTTAAAACATTTTTCCCAAATATCTTACTACCAATGAGGGGGGCCAAAAGAAAAAGCCAACAAAAGGATATACCCAAAAAAAGAAAAAAGAAAAAAGAAAAAAAGAAAAAAAAGGAGATAAAGAAAGCGGCAGTAGAAAACTAGTGACCAGAGACCCTCATCAAGTTAATAATGCTGCTTAATAGAGTCTACAGTCGATTCTCTCTCCTCTCTATAACCCACAATCTCCCTCTCTCTCCTCCTCAAATCCCAAAACCCTGCTTCCCTCGATTCCATCGCACGAATCCAACGAAGCCCATGAAGTCCAGCGTCGTCTCCAGGTTCTCAAATCTCGCGCCTCTCTCTTCTTTTGCCGAGAAGAGCGCGGTTAACCCTAACGGGTCCGTTGAGGGAGAAGGAGAAGGTACCCATTGATTCTTTTTATTTGGGTAGTTTTCGTTTGTTAAGATGCTTGGATTTTGGTTGAAAAGATTGTATCTTGATGATCTGGGTCTCTGTAATTCTACAACTTTTATGTGGGTTTTGGTTTGATAATGGTTGTGTTGAAATTGTGCTCACATTTCACGTGCAAAAATAGTTGTTGCTTTGTACTTATCTAATTGTTCCTTTGATTGGTATATGATACTTCTTAATGTGCTGAAGTGTATGATCAAGTTTCTCGGATTATAATTTACTTTTGATTAGCTCAAGATTTCGCATGCTATACAGTGATTTATCCTAGCTACTATGCCAACTGAGGGTTTTGAGAGTATAATATTGTAGATATGTCCACATTGGTGCTAGTCCTCCTATCATGTATAATTGATATGTACGAATAATCAAGTCGTAACCGATCAATTCACCTGTGGTTTCTTTTGGTGTAGATAATTGGTTGATAGGCCACAGATATCGTCTGTTTGGTACTCAAATAATTAAGTGTTTAACCAATTAATTCACCTGTGGTTTTATTTTGTGTAGACAATTCATCTCTACCCAATGGATATCGTCTTCCTCCAAAAGAAATCAGAGATATTGTCGATGCACCTCCTCTTCCTCTGTTGTCATTTTCACCCCACAGGGATAAGATCCTTTTCCTGAAGCGAAGATCTCTACCGCCTTTATCAGATCTTGCAAGACCCGAGGAGAAACTTGCAGGTGTGCGGATTGACGGGAGTTATAATGCACGGAGCAGAATGTATATAGTTCATCCTGAGAAATTTGTATTCAACTTAAAATGATAAATTATGCATCTCGGATTGAGTTTGAAATTTGTGCCCAGGTCTTTCTACACCGGGATAGGGATCCATTCTCTATCTGATGATGGCACGTTAGGTCCTGAAACAGAGGTCCATGGTTTCCCGGATGGTGCTAAGATCAACTTCGTTAGCTGGTAATTTCCAACTTGGTTCTTTTATATGCCTACTATCTCTAGTTTGGGTTAATTATGCAAAGCTCATTCCTAAATTTTCGTGTTGTTGCTAGCTTTATTGAGAGGCATCAGAACACATCCAACTTCTGATCCTCTCCTATAAATGTATCTCAGTATCTTTGGATCTGAGAGCCATATAGTTCTTGTCACGTAATTTCACAGCTATTAAGTGCTTTGGTCAAGCTTTCCGTGAAGTTTTATGCTGCATGGTCAAACTAGTTTGTAGCCAAAAATAGGATTTAGATTATTATGAGGGGTCTTTTGTGATCTCTCTGCTTTGTTAAAATATTAAAATCATGTAAATTGGCTATCGTCATTGCTGGAATTTTCTAGATGCATGCTAGTTGAAAAGCTGATTTTCTCATTAGGTTTCACTCTCTTCTTCAGGGATGGGATCCTGCTTTCCTAGTCTTATTTGTATGCATTTTAACATATTATCTATTAGATTATTGGTTTCTCATACTTGATTCTCTTTAAACTTTAAAGTAACACTATTGCATAAAACATATGCTTTCTGTTGTTAATTATTTCCTTTTACCAAACCAGGTCACGTGATGGTCGGCATTTGTCCTTCAGTATTCGAGTTGATGAGGTAATAAGATGAGACTTTAAGCTGCTAGTTCATCTTGTTGTCACTTAATTCTTGTTTAACATTGTGTATCTTTAAGTAGGAAGATAACAGTAGCAAGCTACGAGTATGGGTTGCTGATGTGGAATCAGGAAAAGCTAGACCACTTTTCCAATCACCAGATATATACCTAAATGCAATATTTGACAAGTAACTTTCAGTTTCCATTCTTGGCTAAACTTAATTTTCTTTTGTGTCCTAATTTTTCTATCGATGGCTATTACAGCTATACTTGGATCGATAGTTCAACGCTACTGGTTTGCACTATTCCTCTTTCTCGTGGAGCACCACCTAAGAAGCCCTTGGTTCCCTCTGGCCCAAAAATTCAATCTAATGAACAACAAAACGTTATTCAAGTTAGAACATTCCAGGATCTTCTCAAAGATGAATATGATGAAGATTTGTTCGATTATTATGCCACTTCACAGTTAGTGTTGGCCTCTTTAGATGGGACAATGAAGCCCATTGGTCCTCCGGCTGTGTACACATCGCTAGATCCTTCACCTGATGAGAACTATCTATTAGTAACCTCAATCCATAGGCCTTATTCTTTCATTGTACCATGTGGAAGGTTCCCAAAGAAAGTTGAGCTTTGGACTACTGACGGGAAGTTTGTAAGAGAAATTTGTGATTTGCCTCTTGCTGAAGATATCCCAATTGCTTTTAACAGTGTGCGCAAGGGGAAACGGTCAATTAACTGGAGGGCTGACAAGCCTTCAACTATTTACTGGTAATCTCAAGCTTCATCACTGCTATAGCTTAGGTATGTATATATACATATGTGTACGCATGTATATATACATATGTGTACATAGGTATATATACATATGTTGTACACATGTATATTTACATGTGTACACTTGTATATTTACATAGCTTAGGTATGTATACACACACACACATACATAAACATATATGTATCTATGTGTGTGTGTGTGTATAATATTAGGATGTAGTCTTAGATTTGCATAATTGCCTTGCTTGTACTTTTTGCTTGTCAACTTTGGACAGATGAAATCTTTGTCGACAATTATGTTTGTAGTTTTGTGTTCTTGGCTTTTGTATAATTGTTTTCCTCCAGATATATCCTTATTAGACTTGAGTTTGGTAAAAAATACTGAACTTAGAAATTCTGTTAGGACCACAAAGCATTCTTATCATAACTTGCAGTAAAGACGCATAAGATATCCAATCTAAGATGTATTTAACAAGCTACTATGTGTAATAAAAATCTTATGCAGAAATACTATATAAAGTAATAAAGCTTGTGCAGAAATATTATAAAGACAGGACATGAAATTGGTTGCTGTTAGATCTTTTGAGGCAGTATTATTGATATGTTGGTAGCCATTGTTTGTGATGCCTCTAGCAAGATGCTGAGCACATAATAAAGACTTTCTTTCTTCTAATAATTAATTTCAATCAAACATTTTAGAAGTAGATGTAGTCCACTTCATAATCTTGAAGTGATGAGTTAAACATTAAAAGGAAACCAAGAAATGAATCATCATCCTCAGCTAAGCCTTTCACAGTCAAAATTTTCTGTTATGGTGGAACAAGAAGTTACAATTGTTTGTCAGCTTGAAATCGACCCTTGAGTTTGTAATGGATCCCAGCTATCTAAACTATGGATATGAGAGGGACTGCATTTGAATTCAGTTCCAGAAGACAATAAGACTTTTCCTATGGTTTCTTTGTTAAGACACGTAATGGCAACCATATAATTAACTCCTAATCATGCATACTAGATTTCGTTATGTTTAGAATACTATGCTTGGTATTTCATATTAGTGTCATGTGAAATTCAAAATTTATATTCTGCTACATACTTGAAAATGCTTAATTTTCCACCCTTATTGCTGATTTTGGTTTGCTAGGGTGGAGACACAAGATGGAGGGGATGCAAAGGTGGAAGCTTCTCCGCGTGATATAGTTTATATGCAATCTGCTGAGCCTGCAGATGGTGAAGAACCTGAAGTTTTGCATAAACTTGATCTTCGCTATGGGTATGTATACAAGAAATCTATGTTACCCGGGTACTTCTATAATGAAGCCGTACCCTTACCGGACACGTACCCGACATTTTCCCGTACACAAACTTCATGGACACTTCTTGAATATATGCATGCATTTATTACAACATGTACTCAATTATACGATATATGTGTTAATTTAAAACACTTGTCAAAGACTTCCTGGACGTAGAGCTTACACTTCATATCCGTTTTTTGAAACTAATGAGATACGGGTCAGATTCTTTCAATCCATACCCAAGTTTAAAACTATATAGTTAATGGGTCGTTTAGATGTCTAGTAAAAAAAAGAGTAGTTTACAATTCACAATAATCAATATGATAAAAGAAACTCAAAAATATGATCGGAATTTTAATTCTAATGACACATGAAGGGGAAAAAATTATCTTATGTGCAGTATTAATTCAATATATATATGTAGTCGTGTCCCCGTACCCTACATTTTACAGTTTTGTCGTGTCCCGTACCCGCACTCGTACCAGTACCCGTGCCCGTTTCCATGCAACTTAGCAAGAAATACATAATTGGTCCATCACTTTTAGTTGTTTTAGTCTAAATATTTGCTAAGAACTTCCGGCACTCCATTTACAAATTAATGACTGTTCTGTTGCATATCTACGTATTTTGCTTATGGTGTCACCTTATAACTTCATTCTCCTTTTGGTATTTGCTCAGTGCTTACTTGAAGTATATGCACATGCTGGTGTCTTCACTGTACCAGGAAAAATTAATATCTTTAAGTTCTACTTTGTTTGTTTCTTGGTAGATAATCACCTAACAAGGTAGTCAATTTGGATACTTGTCCCCGCCAATTTCTGTATTCTGTGGCCCTTTATCTTATTCTAGTGTTCAGCTTTTCCTGTTATTTATATGCTTATACATTTGGAGTTTCTTCAAAATCTTTGTAATCCATTGTACTGGTTGGTTTGTAGGTTATTTAAGATGTTGATCTTACTCTTTTAAAAACTTTGGATGAGAATTTTCACTTTAGATGCAAGCATGCACTTTTCTTCAAAATCTTTGTAATCCATTGTACTGGTTGGTGTTTAGGTTATTTAAGATGTTGATCTTACTCTTTTTAGAACTTTGGATGAAAATTTTCACTTTAGATGCAAGCATGCACTTTTCTTATCTGGTCGCCTTGTTGGATTAGCCTAATTTGTCCTCAGATGTCTTGCACCTCATCCCATCAAAGTCTTTCCAATCAGCATGGTTTGGCTATGGAGTATTATAAGTCAAAAGTTCTAGTTTTCCTCCATTTACTTTAGTTTCTTTTTATCTTTGGAACACTTTGATGGACTTGAATGCGTAGAAGTGTTCACTCACTGGAACCCAAAGTTGGAAGTCAGTCTTTCTTGTTGGTTACCATTTGATAGTTTAAATGTATGTTTTTGGCAGAGGTATCTCTTGGTGTGATGATTCTCTTGCATTAGTGTATGAATCTTGGTACAAAACAAGGCGAACTAGAACATGGGTGATCTCTCCAGACAACAAGGAGGTGAATCCTCGCATATTATTTGATAGATCTTCAGAAGATGTCTATTCTGATCCTGGATCTCCAATGCTAAGGAGAACACCGTCGGGAACCTATGTTATTGCTAAGATTAGAAGGCAAGACAAGGGGGGTTATCTTTTACTCAATGGAAATGGTGCAACCCCAGAAGGAAATATTCCATTCCTCGACTTGTTTGATATGTAAGTCAATTTCTATTTTCTAATATGTTCATTTGACCAAATTACTGGTTTCTGCTATATAACAAAGGAAACTACTATTTCTTTTGCAGAAATACAGGAAGTAAGGAGCGTATATGGGAAAGCAACAAGGAAAAATATTATGAAACTGTTGTTGCATTGATGTCAGATTACAATGATGGAGAACTGGACATGGATCAATTGAAAATACTTACTTCCAAAGAGTCAAAAACAGAAAACACACAATATTCTGTACAAATTTGGCCAGAAAAGAAATCATTTCAGATAACAAATTTTCCGCATCCGTATCCACAATTGGCCTCATTGCAAAAGGAAATGATCAGGTATCAGAGGAAGGATGGTGTTCAACTTACCGCTACACTTTATTTGCCTCCAGGTTACAATCCCTCGAAAGATGGGCCTCTTCCTTGTTTAGTTTGGTCCTATCCTGGAGAGTTTAAAAGCAAAGATGCAGCTGGTCAAGTTCGCGGCTCTCCTAATGAGTTTGCTGGCATAGGTCCAACATCACCTCTACTTTGGTTGGCTAGAGGGTATGATATCTCTCACTCTTCTTGAGTAGTTATTGTCTTTTTTTTGTAAAATACACATATATTGAAGATTAGCAAAGTGTAAGAACAAGGGGAACTCTGATAGCCGACTTGTCTGTTAAAATTAACATGTTATTGCAAATATACTGAAATTATCAGACATATGCTGATAGAAATTCACAAGTCTATATGCTGATAGAAATTCACAAGTCTTTTCCCCTCTTACACTAGTGCCATTGAAGGCTCGTATGTTCTTCATTTCTTCTGGTTGAAATTGATAAACAGGCTTATGGAAGATATATTGGAGAATCACATGCGGTTAACTTACGAGATGAGCACATGATTGGAATGCACATTTGATTTCTCTAAAGTAGCCTTTAAAGATAAGCATCTAAATACAGTTAAGGGGCTGGGCTGTAGTTATGGGAAATAGGCATGAGGATTTTGGGGGTGAGTCAGAGGATAAGATCAAGGGAGAAACTAGTGGAAAAGGAGACAGAAATTTTGATATTTTAGTTGTTAAATAAAAGATGAAAAGGGGTTTCTTGACCTATCCTGAGTTGAAGTCTGCTTGATGACATGCTCAAGGAACATTACTTACCTCTTATGATTGAATTTCTTCATAGAGTAGAAGTCCAACAATATATTATTTGATATTTCACTATACCATGTTCAACCCCCTTGATAAGTGTAAATTACTTTTGTTTGTGGGGCTAGGCCAGCTAAGACTGTTATGCCAGCAGTCTGTCACTATTGAAGCAGTTGTTTTTATGCTTCCTTGAATATCTTGCTTTTCTTAGTGCACATGTCAATGATGAACCGCCCCCATTGTTATATATTTGTATAACGTCACGAGTGTTCTTAATCTCTCATGCACTGAAGATACTGAGAAGCTTAATGTGTTATGTGTCTTAATATACATCTCCTATCTGTTAACTGGAGTTTTTAATTTTCTTCCTGAATTCAGATTATACGTTTCCTTTCTTGATATGTTGAATTATATACGTGTTGAATACATATGAGAAATTTCTCCATCTTCTTCCTTACAGATTTGCTATTTTATCTGGACCGACAATCCCCATTATTGGGGAGGGCGATGAAGAGGCAAATGATAGGTATGCTGGTATAGTTGTTTCTTACTATCTTCACTATGTTATTTAGCTTAGGATAATTGAAATTCAGGGATCAATGCTGTAAAATAATTTAATTTGGTGACAAATGCTATATATAGTATATACTAATAATTCTTGAGCTCTTCTGCCTGGTACTGGGTTATTTATTATCAACTTCATGCTTTAATCATCTTAAAATGAGTTTTTTTGGCAGCTGACAAATGTTGAAGAGAAAGATTTGTACATAGAATAATGCTAGCATTTTTGGTATGCTTACATTCTTGATCAAATCTGCAGCCAGCACTATACATTTAGTGTTTCAGTTTTTTGCATGCCAAGAACTTGATTTGGGGAAACTTCAATATTTTTATTTATTGCCATGCTGAAACGAACTTAATATTTATTTATTTTATTTTTAACAAAAAAAAAGTTTTTGGCCTGAATGTTAATTGAACAGGACAAAAGACAAAGTAATATTATCCAATATTATCTGCTTGAACTATTTCTGAAGGCTATCCCATATTCCCCTGGAAAGAATAATTGGAACTTGCTCATTAGCTGAAAATCAAATAGATATTTCTGGACTTGTCACTAAATTTGTCTCAATATGGCGTTTGAATAGGTATGTTGAGCAACTGGTTGCTAGTGCAGAGGCTGCACTTGAGGAAGTTATAAGGAGAGGGGTGAGCTTCATTAATTTTATCAGAATATTATTTGATCCTTTCTACATAAATTATCTTATTTGCATTTGATTTTTTCAGGTGGCACATCCCAATAAAATTGCTATCGGGGGTCATTCTTATGGGGCATTTATGACAGCTAATCTCCTAGCACATGCCCCCCATCTTTTCTGCTGCGGTGTTGCTCGTTCTGGAGCTTACAACAGGACGCTAACACCTTTCGGATTCCAGGTTGAGAGATTTCTAAACTTATGAAAGGTTTTTTCCCCATATTATCCCATAAATCTACAATATTTTGTAATTAGTCCTAAAATTGTTGAAATTACTATTGGATCCCCTAGGCTTATATCTTGCTATTGCTACTCTTTATTGGAGGGATTAATTTGAAGCCACTTATAGGAATTGGGGGACCTAATAGCTATTTCAATGATTTGAGGGGCTAACCTTTTGGAATTAGGAGACTTAGTAGCAATTTCAATGATTTTAGGGACTACTAAATATAGTATTAAGGGACCAACATTGGAAAAACTCTTTTAGGGACTACTGGAAATAGTAAAGATTTAAGGGATTAATTTTAAGGGACAAATGTTCTCTGATTATTATATGGAATGTCGTTAATGGTTAGTGGCTTTCTCTATCTAGAACGAAGACAGAACACTTTGGGAGGCTACCAATACTTATGTCAAGATGAGCCCTTTCATGTCCGCAAACAAAATTAAGAAGCCAATTCTACTAATTCATGGTGAAGAAGATAACAACTCTGGAACGTTGACAATGCAGGTAGGCAAAGGCTCTTCTTTCTTGAGTTTTAATATTTTATTTCATAAAGCACTGAAATGATTTGTTCCTTACATTTATTTCTCAGACTCTTTCTTAACAAAAGTTTTTTTTAATAACACCGTTCAGACAAATAAATGAGGTAGATGAGCTGAGTCCATAGGTTACGTTTTAAAGAAGGTTAAGCACATATTAAATAACTATTAGAAGTTCTAAAATCCCTGGAAACAAAACTAAATAGTTGAAAGTCGGCATGAAGTATTATGCTCTTGTAATTCACGTCTCTTACAAGAGTGTCCCAAAAACTTGGTCAAGAGCATAACATTCAGAAGTATGGTGCCGAATTTGACCATGACCAATCAGAATCATGTTAAAGTTCGGTTTTAGGAAAGTTTGTTTGAACCAAGGTCGTGTGAAAATGATGAAAAAGGAAGAGGAAATGAAGAATAGTTCTGATGTATTGCTAAGGTTTCAGAGAAGTGATCCAACCAGTTTGGTTCTTATAGGTGGTTCTTTGGTTCACTGCAGCTGCATGTAACTTGGACCTTTTGGATCAGTTATTGTTGTTTGTTTTATTACCTAATAAATGCAGTTGCAACAATGCCTCCTATTGTAGCCAACAACTTAATGCAGATTTGGATGCAAGATGTAGTGGCAACATTTTTGAGCCGCAATGGGGTTTTGAAAAATTCAAAAAAAAAACATGATTTGTTAAATCAACCACCTAACACAATTGGAGTAAAACTCTAAAATTGTAAAACTGACCCAAACAACTGCAACTACATGCGGCAGCATTATAGCAATTGCCATTGCTTGCAATTTACACTTGCATGGCAATTACGATTGCAATGAAGCCACGAACCAAACTACTCCTTACTTCGTTGAGTTTGGTTCTGGCTACAGCCATAGCGGTACAAATAATTTAAGCATTAAGCATTGTGTTTTAGTGTTTTAGAGCATACCTTTATGGGCTTGGTTTCGGTCTTTGTGAGATTTAAACTAACCAAACTTGAACTTAAATATTTAAGTGTGATAAATATTTCGCATATAACCACTCCAAATTAATAGTATTTTATAATCACACTTCATAAAGATTAAACATGAGTTATATCTTCAGAGATGCAAAGTATTCTTATACTCGGAACCTTTTTTAAATAGATTTACTGCAGTGAGTTGTGCTTCATTTTACTTTTGGAATTTTTGTCTTTGCAATATAACACCCAATAAGCATCAAAGGGGACATGAGTTGCGGTTTCACAAATAGTAATCTCAACATGAAATGAGCAACAAATTTTTTTTTTGTTTCCGTTATAATATTTACTTATTTATTTTCTATGCAGTGTTGGACCTAGAAAGAAAATAATACCACTATTAATGCTAGTCACTTTTGAAGTTCAAATCTGAGCTGTAACTGAAACTCCAATTGATTAGCTAAAACTGTTGCAAAAATGTGGGATTTCTTGTTGAAGTTGTGCATCCATGAGCATTTTTCTGTTGGCATAACCATTTGAGCTCTCAAATTCAATCATGCATTCTCTAGTTAATCATAATTACAGTTTTCTATAACCACACTTCTTGGTCCCCGATTCCATGATATCTTTTTGTATCTCGTTCTAATTCTTTATCTTCATGCTACTGATAGCTATTTTCCTTGTCTTTTTCTCTCTCTCCCTTTTCCAGTCTGATCGGTTTTTCAATGCGTTGAAAGGCCATGGAGCCCTCTGCCGGTTGGTGATTCTTCCCTTTGAGAGTCACGGTTATTCTGCGAGAGAGAGCATCTTGCATGTGCTATGGGAAACTGACAGGTGGCTGCAGACTTACTGCATAGATAATTCAGATAAGCCTGTTGATCTCGATGCCCCTAAGTCTGACACTTCAGAGGATGTTGAGAAGAAGTCTTTTACAGCCAGTGGAGGTGTTCCAGATAGAGAAGGGCTCGAGCAGGACGAATCTCATTCAGTGACAAGATCGCTACTTTGGTAGGATTGATATTCTTGGCTAATTTTGTCTTTGTGGTTCAATGATTCTTGAGGGATTTAGTATAATTAAGATCTTTCAGAGTTTACTCTGATATCATGCTTTGATTATCACCAATACAGGATAAAAAAATACTAGCAGATTAAGGCTCTTACTCTGCGATTTCGTTCGCAAATGAAAACATAGGAAGTATATTATTTAGGTAGGCTAGGTATGCTAGGTCCATGAAGAGAGTATAAGCTGGATGGCTTGCTGTTGGAGTATTTATGATTTTTTACTTTTGTGAATAGAAGCATTTTTTCTCGGTTATAGACAATGCTACAATCCGTAATCTATTGCATGTTCACATATTCACAACAGAAGGTACTGAGTGCCAATTTTAGAAACTTCAGGCTATGCAAGTGCTGCTAAAAACAAGTGATGGTGTAAATGTGCAAAGTAGGAGAAAGTATAAGGTACTAAGTGGTAATTAGCCTCCTTTTTTAGATATATGATTGGATTAACGTATCGAAAGATCCGAGTACTAAACAAGCTTAATGGTGTACAATATTTTGTAATTTGACTGAATTGGATCGATAAATAATGTTGGGTGCTGGATTCTGAAAAAAGAAAAACTAGTGTGCATAAGTCTTTTTATTTATTTATTGAAAATCAGGTTTTTGGGCTAGCCTGTATATGCATGTATAATGAATATTTCCTTGTGAGTTCAAACATACTAGTTAGTCAAATTACGGAATATTCAGCTATAGAATAATTACTGTATAGCTTATCATCCATATACGCACCCCCTAATCAGGCTACATCCTATGGTTATTTGCTGCAGATTATTGTATATTTCTTTCTCCATAAAGGCACAATAAGACATGGCCCCCACGTGTACCAAGCTTGAGCGCCATGGAGATTTGACCAGCAAACATAATGGAGCTTACTTGAAAAACAACCCTCATTCCGATTTAAGGAATAACAACACCCAGGCAAAAGTACCCTGCATCAGGTCTAGTAATGTATCCATCTTTGATTCATTCTTTTTCAAACGAGGCCTTTCAGTTTCTGGTAACTGGACATATACGCTACTTTATTTATTCCTTTATTTCGATTAGTTGAGAAATTACTTGTGCTCATTTGTATGCCATGATTGTTGCTACAGACATTCAACTTATTTCTGTTCATTGAATGCAATTTCGAGCATCCTTTGCTTGTTCATACCCTCTTGCCTATGAAGCATCATTCACGTAAGGTTGATATTAGGGTATTATAGACAAACTTGGGAATGCTGAAGTTTCACAACCACACAATTTCGGCAAACAATGGCTATAAGTGAGAAATAGATCATATTTTTCAAGAAGCCCCCTCATAAAAAAAGGGTCAACAAAAAAGACCTCTCATTATGACCGCTAGTGAAACCATTGATCTTATATTGTAGTTTTCTTCTTCAAATGCCCATATATATACATTTTTCACAGATTTGGTAGTCGAAAGGGAAAAATAGGGAAGAAATCATTGGATAACGTGAACCTCGAACCTTTGTGTAATTAGTCTGGAATTTTGATGCAGACATCTGATCAAATGTATGAAGAACGCACCTTCACTAAAAGACTAATAGTTTCATTAGTTATCATGGTAGAAATGTTTCTTTCTTTTTTTTTTCTTGAAAACATGATGTAGCGAAGGGGGTTTGTTGCAACATGATATTGTTGAATATTGAGGTCTCATTTAAGCAGAAAAATGAAAAGGGTGGATGGGTGTAAGCATAGTGAAGAAAACTAAAAAACTTTCAAGCGTTGATCATGGTTAAGTCAGAACAATTGGGATAACTTTGTGAAGTTCTAAACTTTACGAGTTATGAAACTATGATATTATGTGGTCTTCACTGGATTTTTTTTTAATAGCATATTACTCTTGTGATTCTGACAAAGATGAGTTTCTATCTCCTGCAATCAACTTCAACAGCATCTCATCTTATCTTGTTTCATGTCATATCAACTTCTTTTGGCTGGCTAGATCATTTACCGGTCAATGCTATATTGTTCATCACTATGATCTTATCTCTATCAATAGTTTATGTCATCTTCACTCCAACCGACCATTCTTTTCATTCACGTAAGAATCTTTCCTTTACGTTCTTATTGTCTCAGTGTTCATTTGTTAACGTAGGATTTGCTGCTTTAACCTCTTTTATTTATTAATTAGTATTGATTTCGGTTGATACCCACCTTTATCTTCTCTACTGTTACCCCATAGGTTTCAACTTCCAATCGAAGGATTATGGGTAGTGTTAGACCCTAGAGGGGGTGATTAGGGTCTTATGCTAATCTAATCCGATTAAATGCCAATTAAAACTAATTAACCAATATATTCTTGCAAGATGATATATAATTACTTATGAGCAAGAATATGCACTATGAACAACAAAGAGATATATCCTATATGATAAAAGTATATGCAAGGATATATAAACTACACAAGGGTAAACAATCTAAACAAGATAGTGGATGGTATAGAAATGAGCAATGCACAATGGCGATATAAGATATGAACATAAATATGAAAGGACGCCAAAGCACACACAAACAACCAATATGATCACGGAGTTCGGACCTTCCGTCCTACGTCTCCGCTCCCCACTCCCGGGGAGAAATCCACTATCACAACCCGGTTTGGAAGCCGGAACTTCTACACACCTCACAGTGTCGGTTTTCAACGCTCACCGAACAACGTCACTCCTCACAATTTTCTTCACGGAAGAAGATGATCTCCTCCACTTGTGAAAACAATCTTCAAACCAAACAAACACTAAAACACACTTAAACCCTTGTTTAAAACTCTTTAAACTTGTTTAAAATATTTCTTGAGTGCCCTTAGAAGTATGAGGGCATGGAGTATATATAGGCTCATGAAACAAGCCCAAAAACCCAAGAAAACCAAGCAAGAAGACAAAAAAACGGATATATCAAAATCTGGAAAATATAGCCGTTGTGCTACAGTAACAACGTCCAGTGACATTTCCGATCGACCGGTCCGGTCGACCGGAGTACTGTAGCAGTGCGCAGCTGTTTTGTAAAATCAATTTAAAATAGTAAATTAACTCCAAAAATTATGAAATTTTGTGAGAATGTTCTAGACATGTAGAATAACATGTCAGAGAAAGAATTTCTGAAAAATATTTTCCCAGTTGAGAGAAATAAATATTTGAACACAAATTTACAGTTTCTGAAAATCTGCTGTGATACACGATTTTGTAAAATCAATTAGGCACAGTAAATCAACTCCAAAAATAGTAAAATTTTGAGAAAAGTTTCTAAACATGTAGATAAACATATCAGTGAAAGAATTTTTCAAATATCACTTCCCATTTATGAAAACTCATCAGTTTTGTAAAACATGCACGAACATGTGCACGAACGAAAACGTGAATTTGTAAATTCCTTTAAACATAACAAATCAATTCCAAACTTGATGAAACTTTGAGAAATGTTTGCAAATGATATTTTGAACATGTTATAAAAAGAATTTTCCAATTTGCATTTCCCAATTATGAAATCTCATTATTTTGCAAAAGTGTTCAAAACATGAAAAAGTGATATACATGAAGTTTGATGTTTTGACATAAACAATGTTTTGAAACTTTGTATAATGATTATATAGACTTGATAAAATATGTATATGATGATTGTTAAGTCTATAAATGGAGAATACAATATTTGAGCTTAGAAACCAAATACGTGTATGTATATATAAACATCAAAATCTAAAACACTTGTATGTATATATATAACTATATATATGCATAGAAACCAAATACGTGTGTGTATATGATATTGAGCTTAGAGTATATAACACACATAATATAAATCCTAAGCTATAGTTACCCAAGCAATGATCTTGATCTTCATTGAGCTCAACTTGGTACACGTTGCGAATGAAGCTTGAACTTGATCTTTAACTTGAATTGTACGTTGCTTCACTCCACAATTCCACCAACCTCCATTGGATATGATCGTGTAGGCGCAATTCCATCCAACCTCCAACAACGTTGTTTGTCTACAATGAATAGATAACACAAGAACTAGACAAACAATATTAGTTGTAAATTGTTTGTTAAACATCATCAAAACAAGAAGGCCAACAGGTAGTGCAATCTTACTTTAAAGAGAAGTATAGAAGTTTGTTTTGACTGTGGAAATAGGATTTCAGAATTATGATAAAAACAGAAATTTTCAAAATCCTAATCTTTCCATATTTTGTGGCTGAGGATTTCTGACGAAGTAGGTTTGCTAACTAGACAGTAAACGGTAAACCCCAACAAATTTTTTTCTGGAGACAAAGAAAAACTTTTGACACAAGAGTTTTGTCCTGACAAACTTATTACAGCAGGACCCCTCTTTCCATTGAATTCCCTCGGTCAGGCCCCTAGCGGACGACTGGCAGGGGAGGATCTATATACAGTTCACGGGGGCCACGGCCCCCCAAAAATTTAGGGGAAAAAAGATATGATGGTTTCTGTAAAAATTAAAATATATTCATTCTTTATCTCAAAACCCATACGTCAAGACTAGCCTTCGAAGCAAAATGAAGGATGTTTTCCTCTCAGACGCATTAATGGTGTTTATTGAAAGAGAAATTGCTAAAAGTCTGAGCATTAATGCTATCATTGAAGAGTTTGAAAATTTTAAGGAACGTCAAATTCCTTTTAGTTAGAGAAGTTTTAGTTATAAAAAATTAGATGATGTTTATTTGAATATTTTCTACATAATTTTTATCTTCCTCTTTTGAAATATTTTGGAGATATTGACGTTGGCTATTCTACTCGTTTTGTTTGGGTTGTGATGTATCTCTTGTGAATAAAATTGCATTAAGAAAATTTTTCATCTATCTTTTACACCAAAAAAAAAAAAACTAAAATCCTGAATCCGCCCCTGACGACTGGTGACCGGAAAGGTTAACATAACCTTGGCCATTGCTTTTGATGCTTTTTGGATGATGACCAACAACACCAAAAAGAGGGGAAGGAAAAGGAGCCCACAGTGATTAAAAGTTTGCATCTCTGCGTCGGATAGTCACGTATAGGGCTCTCTTCAATCTTTGCAAGGAAGGTGGCCACTTGGCCTCCCCCTGTCGTATCACCAAATTGCGGATAGACCCCCTTGCATTTCTAGTGGTGCGGATAAGCCCCCTGGATTCTCAACTCCGTTAGTTTCACGGTAAGATGGGGCTTTATGAACTGAAACATATGAGCTTCATAAACCATTACATATAACTGATTTAAATGTGAAAGGTCACGGAGTTGAGAATCCGGGGGTCTGTCTGTAATTTGGTAATCGTTTGGGGGTGTATCTGAAACTAGTCCTACTATAAATTATCTATACGTCCAGTGCATCTCATCAACACAATGTCCTCATCATATGGAAAGGGGTGATTGCAGGGGAATAACATAGCATAAAAGGGGAGGCACTTTCTGAGACTTGCACTTCGTGCTAAAAAATGTCAAGATTATGTCGACACCCCCTTTTCTTCAGTTATTCCATCCTTTTCCTAGTGGCCCTTTTGAGTAAAGTTACAATTGGACGGTCATTTTTTTTATCATGAACAGGAGAAAGCAAGAGAAAAATGTTGAAAATGGAAGTCCCAACTTCTCAATGTAGGCATTGGTCTAGTGGCACCCTTTCATGTAAAAGAAGCTTGAGAGTGTAATGATTGGGGATTAGCGGCTGTTGACATGACAGGATCCAAACAGCAGAACTAGGATGCGTTTGGCTTCTGGAGATGTGTAACTGTTTTCCGATGACTAGGTTTCTTGAATACATAGAAGGGTGTCAGAGGAGCTGCGGATTGGTCCCAACCAAAAGACCCTCTGCCGCTCAAGTCAGTGTAAGGATTCTCAATCGAGAGACTTGATAGTATTGTCTATTACTCATCGTTCTTTTGGCGGAGGTAGTTAGGCCCCTGACCATGCTAAGGCATAAATCATGTTAGCACATTGATTTTATTTGGATTGTAGCTCTAAATAGATGCTGATTAGAAAGAGCCTAGATTTCAGAGTTTAGATGTATAAGCAGTTGGGCTTGGGTCATTGGAGTACATCCTAACAATAATAGGTACAACATTCCCTATGAGATCTTTGCTTTTTTAAGGGTTAATCGCAAACATACCCCTTATAGTATTATCTAATTGTAAAGAGACCCCATATCGTTTTATTTGTTGTGAATAGACCTCATGTAGTTTAGTTCTATTTGTTGCAAATAGACCCTCGAAGCAAAAAAAAAATTCTCTTACACTCGTTAAACAACTTACACGAAATGAAAACCCCCCCCCCCCCCCCCTAGTTGTGTTCGTTGTAAATAGACCTCCTGTAGTTCTGCTTGTTGTGAATAGACCCCTTGTAGTATTGGCCTAAATGCAAATACAACCCCCAAGTAAACTTTTACGACTCTTTTAAAAGTTAAAAAAAAACAATTGGGTGTCTATCATCACCAATAGAAGTTTTTTTTAAGGGGGTT
>BQKN01067543.1:383442-410008 GCA_022839385.1 Asparagus kiusianus | reverse complement strand
ATATCTTAATAAAAGAATATCTAATAATTATACTTTTCTTTACCAAGTTTTAAATTTTCAGCCATTTTTTGTGGTTTGGAACTTTGAGTGTGTGATTTTTAATTTTTAAAACTTTGGGAGCATTTAAAAAAAACACTTTTAAGTTTGGTAGTTATAACTTCTATGTTTCATGTGTTGGTGGTAATTTTTAAATATCACGATATTTCTACAACTCTAAAATTTTGAGGCTGTTTTTTGCAATTTTTAAAACTATAGATTAATTTTTAAAAATTCAAATTTTAGCAGTCTACCAATAGTTTTCAGATTTGATGTGTACTGCTTATAAATTTTAAAATTTTAGAGTTTTGTTTATAACTTTTAAATTTTAAAAGAGTTTTTTCTACAACTTTTGTAACTTTGAGGTTAATTTCGGTAAATTTTAAATTTTAAGGTGCATGAGGGTAATCTATTAAATTCATCTTTTGTTGTTTGCAAATTTTATAATTTTTCTAATTTTAGGGTTGTTTTTATAATTTGAACTTTTGAGGGAGTTTCTATAATTTTTGGGACATTAAGGGTGTTAATTGAAAATTTTAAATTCATCGGAGGCTGCTGTTAATTTCTTAATTTCATGTTTTTTGTTTTAAGTTTTGAAATGTCAGAAATTTTTAGGTGTTTTATGGTAATCCCTTAAATTCATCTATGTTGTTTGTAAGTTTTAAAATTTTAGAATATCAGATGATTGTTTGTAATTTAAACTTTTGAGGGTGTTTCTATAATTTTTGCTATAATGAGATGTTATCCGCAAATTTTAAATTCTTCGTTGTTAATTTCTTGATTTCATGTTTGTTGTTATAAGTTTTTAGATGTCGGGATAGTTTTTATAATTTTAAACTTTTTAGGATATTTTGTGCAATTTTAAAACTTTTTAGGTTTTTTTGCAATACTTTATGTATTATAGTACGTTAGCTACATATAATTTCTTTATCTTTACAAACTAATACTATAAAAAGATGTTTTATATATTTTATTAGTATTGTTTTTTTAAATTGTTAAGTTATAGATAAATCACGTAGGAATATGATAGGATATAATTATGATCATGATAAATTAAGATATAAATGAAATATTTAAAATAGTGAAGGGTAAAATTGACCATAGAAAGATTTTTCCGAACTCGTGCTTTTAAAGGGAGTATGATTGTTAGGTTCAAGCTCAAATTAGGTAATAGTAACTTACTTTTTCTTTAGTATTTTGATATGTATTTGTCGATGGACCTTGCTGCTGCATGAAAATGTCGAAGTTATAGTGAGAGTTATATCTAAAATCTTCCTACCAATTTAGGCTATTAATTTTTAAAGCTGAAACGAGGACCTAATAAACAATTTTTGTAAACCTGCTTCACAAATTTGTGGCCAAAAAGAATCTATCTAGATTAGTCTAATATCACATCAAATAAATCCGGCATGCGTCAAAACTCGATAGTTATAATTTTATGCTCTATTTACCTATTAGAGTTTGGAAGTGGAAATTGGCCTTTTGCAAACCCAAGGGCTGCACCTTTTCTACAGATGGTGACTTCCAAATGTACGAAATGCCTTTCGTTTTCTCTTCACCGATTTTGACTCTTAACTTTCTTGTTTAGATAAAGAGCATTTTTTTTTTTGAAGAAAAAACAGGGCCAGAAGCCGATAAGGAAAGAGGGACCAATGGAAGATGTGAACTATCGGGAGAGGGTCTTGCCGTCACCGATAAAGAAACATCTTCATTGTTCCGACCCACTTACCAAAAGGAAGAACAAATAAAACAACAAAATGGATAGTCTCAGGGGAATGAAACAGACAACAATAGAATTTTGAACTTTTGGAAAATGGAATCTGAAGCTACCTTACTTCTTATGGCACTTATTGATTTTGAAATTTTTTCCCTAAAATCATGCATAATGTGATGTTTCTTCTAGCCTTTATTTGCAATAAAATTACTTGATAGAGAGACTCAGGAACATGAGATTAAAACTTTTTTAACCTTAATCTTATTCGTTACCCATTTTCTGATGTGTGCATGCCTGCAACAATGATTGCATGTTTTAAATAATATCCTCTTACAGATACAACGTGGCGTTTTTGGCGGCATTAATCTTGGCCTTGTTAACTATGATATTGTGCTTTGCCATGTTAATTGTGATATCTGCATGCTCGCCTTCGATATTTTTTTAGTAGTCGAGTTTTTCTTTACTAATCTTGGCCTTGTTAAATATAATATTGTGCTTTACCATTTGATTTTTTGTATGCATTGGATTCTTCATCACAATCCAACGTTGTCGATGTTCTGCACTCATAGATCTCTTAATGTGACTGCTTATTTTGTCGTTGTAGCTGTTGCATCCATCGAATTGTGTGGTTATTGGCTCCCTCATAAACTTCTTACTTCTCGTTTGTTACGCGGGAACGGAGTCAAGTGAGAATGGAAAGAATGTGGAAATAAAATGGAATAGATGTGGGGATGGAATGCTCATTACCATTCTCATATTTGGTCGTGTTTAGAGAATGAAATGTGAATGACAATCTTACTCTCATTCTCACGTTTGGTATGATTTATTCACAAGTGAAAATAAAATTTAGTTTTCTAATAATGCCCTTACCAAAACACAGAATTTTAAAAATTTTAAAATATTTTTAAAATGACTAAATAATTTATTTTTCTAGAAATAAGTTTTATAGAAATAATATTTTTTCTTAGAAAAATAAATTTTCATATATATGATAGTTATATTTTAGCACACCGCCTCAGCAACAATTTCGGACTTTTGGCTTACAAATTGAAAAATAATTTTCATAGAAATTATTTTTTATTATAAATAATTATAATTCCACCTTTCTAACTTCTAGTGCTACATGTCTATTATTTGTACGAGCAGCTAATGTTACTAGCTTCACTGTGCGCTAGCGAAGAGAAAAATGCCTCATATGAGATATTGCATATAGTCAAAAAGGTTTTTTTAAATCTAGAGGCCAACATGATTGCAAAAAAAGGACGTGATAAAATAAGAAAACATCAAAATTGTATGCTTATAGATCTACAGACCTACCATTACCCACATTAATCAATATGTGTCTTCTAAATCGTGAATAATCGGGCACTCTTCACAACATCTCCTGATAAACTTCTTACTAGATTGGAACCATCTTTATCCTTAACCGTCTGATTCCCTCCTTTTTCTAGATCAACCCTTCTCAGCAGCAGAGATCAGATCAGCCATTTTCGGTCTCCACCCAGATAAAGCCCCAGGTCCCGACGGCTTTCCCATCTCCTTTTTCCAATCCTTTTGGGACCTGCTTCAACCAGACATCTTAGCTTTCTTCAATCACCTATACCAAGATAGTTCCCACCTCCACATCTTCAATCACTCTCTCATATCCCTCATCCCCAAATCACCCTCTCCTACCCAAGCCTCTGAGTTCAGACCTATCAGCCTCCTTAATGGTATGTTCAAAATCTTTACCAAAGTCCTAGCGAACCGTCTTAGCCCAATCCTGTCTTCCCTCGTTCATCCTTCTCAATCAGCCTTCCAAAGCGGAAAATCAACTGTTGACTCTATTGTCTTAGGCCACGAAATGCTCCACCAGTGCTTCACTAAGAAGCTAGAGGCCTGTATCATCAAAATCGACTTCAGCAAAGCATTCGATTGTGTAGGATGGGACTTCCTCTTATCCCTGCTCCAGGCTAGAGGCTTTGGCCCCAGATGGTGTTCCCGGATCAAATCCTCCCTGATTTCCTCTAAGTCTTCAGTCCTAGTCAATGGTTCAGCCTCTAACTCCTTCGTCTGCCACAGAGGCCTTAAGCAAGGGGACCCTCTCTCCCCCATGCTCTTCCTCCTTGTAGCTGATGTCCTTTGTAGGATGCTGCGCAGCAGCAGCGACCATGGAGACCTCTCTGATCTTCACCTCAAGGGTCAGCTTAACGATATCAAATCGTTGCAATTCGCTGATGACACCATCATATTCTGCAAAGCTTCTGAGCCAGATATCATTAACCTCAAATCAATCCTCTACCTCTTCGAAAGTACCTCTGGTCTGGCCATTAACTTTGCCAAATCCAACCTCCTTTACAGCGGCAAATCCTCTACAATAGGAGCTACGCTGGCCAACATCCTCAACTGCTCTCTGGCCTCCCCTCCCATCAAGTATCTTGGTCTCCCCCTTAAACGGGGTTCTCTTTCCAGATCGGATTGGATCCCTCTTCTGGACTCCCTCAATCGCAAATTAGCCACTTGGAAAAGCAAGCTCCTGTCCATCGGGGGTCGGCTCGTCCTCCTTAATTCAGTGCTCTCATCCTTACCAGTTTACTATATGTCCTTCTTCAAAATTCCTCCTTGGGTCATCAAGCGCATTGATCGCATCAGGTGCAACTTCTTATGGGGTAAGGCTCCAGACAACTCCAAAGGCAATAACCCCGTCAATTGGAAGACCGTCTACTCCCCCAAAGCCAGCGGAGGTCTGGGGGTGATCAACCTTCAACATTTCAACCGCGCCCTCCTCTCCAAATGGTTATGGCGCTTCCTAGATACCTCCAGTTATGTAGGAAGGGTTCTCCGATCAATCTACTCCTTCCACCATCATAGTCCATCCCCATCCAACCTTTGCTCTCACTTTTGGAAAGACGTTCACTCATGCTACGACATCTTCTCCCCCTTCATCTCATGGTCGCTGGGTAATGGCTCATCTGCATACTTCTGGGAAGACAAGTGGTCAGGAATCAATTCTCTTGCTAGCCTCTTTCCCCAGGCATACGATCTAGCCTTCTCCAAATTCGTCCCCGTTGCATCCCAAGGAAGACTGCATGAGGGATCATGGGTCTGGCATCCTATCATTAGGCGTCCCAGGAATGCCATTGCCAGATACCAAGTGCAAGCTCTCCTAGATCACTTGTCCTCTCTCAACCTCGTCCCTTCACCCTCATCAGGATGCCCTGACAGCCCATCTTGGTTGTTATCAACCTCTAAATCCTTCACAGTTAATTCCCTTCGCCGCTTCTTAGCAGATGGAGGATTGAGATCCAAACACCTTCCATTTATATGGAACAACTTTCTGCCCAGCAAAGTTCGGATCTTCTTCTGGCTTCTTAGCTCTCTTAGGCTGAAAACCAAGGATAGACTAGCCTCTCAAGGGTGGCTAGCTGACTCCAGTTGCAGCTATTGCCCAGAACAAGAATCTCATGACCACCTGTTCTCCTCTTGCATCAGGACTCAAACTATCTGGTCTCCCTTCCTCCTCAAGTTAGGCATTGCCTCCCTCCCTGCTAGTACTGCCAAGTGCCTTGATCTCTGCTCAGAACCTACTGTCCATGCCTCCACCCGCCTCTTATGGAGTATCTGTTTCCCTACCATCAGCTGGGTTCTGTGGCATGACCGCAACAACTTCATCTTCTCCAACAGCTCATCTTCTCCTCATAGCATCATTAATAAGTCTGTTAACTTCATCCTTAATTGGGCAGGGGCATCCAGCTCCAAGAAATCTCTCAAGATCAAGAAGCTCATTCAAGACGTAGGGCTCTCAGATATCCTAGACTCGAGTGAAGACAGCAACCCGATGCCTTGAGCAGCCTTCTTCAAGCTGGGACCGTCTCTGATGTTTGTGGTTCTCCTTTTGGACAGTAGAGAGCATCCTTGTTTTCTTTTGTTCTTTTGCTGTTTTGTTTGCTGTTTTATAGTGCTAAACTCTGCACTTTACTGGTTTTATTTTGTATACTTTCAAAGACATCCACTTCTGATTTGGCCTTATTCTCCATCTCGGAGCCGACGCCTGAATCAGTAGTTGATATCTTATTTTGTTTTCTCTCCCAATTTTGGGCTTCAGTTATATATTGATAGGGAAATCCCTATTTTCACTCAAAAAAAAAATCTCCTGATAAAAGAAATTTTGAGATTTCATGTTCAGGGGGAAAATAAAGGAAAAAAGTGTAATATATCATCCATATGTCCAAAATTAATATAAACGATAGTATCTATAGTTTAAAATTTTATATGCATAAACTATCACATTCGGCAGATTATTAGAAATATTCAAATTCTAATCAAAATGTCCATAAAATAGTACGAGCAAAATAATTGGACAACCATCAAAGTATCAAAATATTAAGTTTTGAAATTGTAAAATGATAAACTAGTCTATAACTCCAAAGTGCCACCTAATACTCCCCGCTGTATCGCCTCACCCATGTCTCCTATAGATTATCACCAATTGTAAAGAACAAATCTAGCAAATTTTAGTAAGCACCAATCGTCCCTATTGCTGTAAAGCACTGATCCATAGTTAAATTCATTTTCATTAATTGTTCAGTAAATCTGTGTCTCTTCTCGTACAAACTCACTTCATCTAAACCATCCTTGATCAATTGGCTTGATTTAACAAGCTCACTTCTAATATATGCACTAGTTTCTCTCATCATCTCTCCTAATGAATCACTATCTCCAGACAACCGTCTCTTTCCTTTTCGCTTCAAGGAGCCATCAATCGTGTCCCATGTTGTTGCATCATGTGAAGGTGAGTCAATATCAATAAAATATTCTCCGACGGTCTCTTGACTAACTTTTTTATCCAATTCCTCTATAACGTCATTAGGATGTTCTATTCGTTTTCCTGTTGCCCTATCCTTCCTGAACACAATAGGCAGAGTTTCATAGTGTGGAAAAGATTTATCTCTGAAAGGTATTGTATTTTTGTGGGCCTACATTAAGATTAAAAAAAACAGTAGTCATTAATTAAAAAATATGTCAAATGTAAAAATGATCATGTGATAAATTAAAATTTAATAATAAAATACCTGCAAATATACATCCCAAACTTCTTTTTCAACGGTCACACATTGCTTAGTTGCGTCCCATCCAAAGCCACTACAGTTAAGCATATCAAACATAATGCTAAATTGTGTCTTAAGTGTCTTCATCCTTGATCTAATGTGAGGGTCAGCCTTTAACCCTGTATTCGATAGTGACTCAGAAAGTAATCTTTCAATGACATTATAGTGTCTAGGCTTGAATCTACGATCAACATTATACTTTCCATTGTTACGTAAGTCCAACAACACATCAACCAATTTTTGATCTTCTATAGTAGTCCATCTGCGCTTATTCCTTCTACGACCTTGTTGGTCTTCTTAATCTATTCCTAAACAGTTATATTACTTATTTATCAGTTATCACATCGATCTCTTCTTTTCTTGTAATATATGTACATTTTTCTTGAAGCATTAACCTCTTGAGCATAACAATATCAAATAACAACAAATCACTATATTATTAAAAAACACAACCATATATCTATATTAGAAATTGTATTACGTATAATAATAAATAATTACATGTAAATATCTATTATCATTAAGAATAGTAAGCTTTTCAACATGAGTATGAGTCAATTGCTAATAACTCAATTATTTCACAAAAAATATATATATCAAACCGAGAGCTTGAATAAAAATAAAAATTATTTTTTCATGATTAAACTTTGTACATGAAAAAGAAAAAAAAAGAAGAAAACATATGACAAACATAAAAACTAAATCATTATTGTTGCCCTATCCACTGGTTATACATAGAATCTGCAAGGTTATATCGTCACGAAGTCCAATTTGAAGTAGTTTCAATTGTCGTGATTAGATCATTAGCATTGACAATTTGAGTTGTTTCCTCCAAAACATCAAGACACTCTTCAAATGGATCAACCTTCATCTCCCTCCTAATATAATTATGAAGGAGACTACATGCCATGATTATTCGATTTTGTATCTTGGTAGGGTAAAATGAAGGACTACGTAAGATCACACATCTTAATTTTAGCAACCTGAAACATCGCTCGATAACATTTATAGCTAATGTATATTTCATATTGAACAACTCCTGTGCAGTTGTTGGTTAGTGTCCGTCTCTCCATTCATTCAAGTGATAATGTTGCCATCTATATGGTGCAAAGAAACCATCACACTTTGTGTATCCCGCATCAACAAGATAATAGTAACCTATGATTGGACATATCAATTATCTAAATACTAGTGAATTTGACAGTTGCTAAAGGCAAATATTATACAAATTATAACTTACTTATCGCGGGGGTTTTAATCCATTTCTTCTGGCTATTGCTTCTTGAAGTACTTTACTATCAGCCGTTGAGGCTTCCCACCCATGTATTATGTATATAAATTGCATGTTTTGAGAACATACACCTAAGACATTTGTTGCAATTTTACATTTTCGTGTCATACACCTAGATTTGTCCTCCACAGCTACTCTCACTTATATAAGTCCCATCTAAATCTCCAAGACAATTCTAAATATAAGTGAAAATTATAATGTTAGATTACTTAAAAAAACTAAGAAATACAAATAAAAAATAATTTATAAGTTACATTGAACCATTTCCACCTCGTGTCCGTTGAGTCTCTTGGCACTGGATTGGGTTTTTGGATTAAAATGTCGTGCAGATGTATTACGACATGTAGCACATGAGTAAAATGCCTACTAATAGTTTCCCCTGAATGTTGAAACATTTGTTTTATGACACTATCCTTCACATAGTGGGCATGAATATGTAAAAACATTGCAACTTGTTCGTCTACCAACATATTTTTTGTTTCTTTCAGCCCTACATTTTCTAGCATAGTGCACAACTTCCTAAAAGAGCTCCTATACATTCTAAGCTGGTCTAAACAAGTTACATCACTCGCATATGCAAGATGATACACATTTTTTTCTTTTGGAATAAAAATCTAACTTGTTATCTAACTTTAAGAAACCTTTGTTTGTGCTATTCTAACTTTAAGATTTCTTTAAATATGCAGTTGTGTTCAAAATCTGAACTTGTTATCTATAACCTTATTTCACAATTTCTTCATCTATTTTTCTTGCTTTTCTAGTAATTGCTAAATTTTTATTTTTTATTAGTCATTGAAATAAGCTTTCATTAAAGTTCTTAAGAGGAGATTTATTAAAAATTTTGCTAATCATTCAATAATTAGCTAGAGATGCTCTATCAACAACATTGAAGAAATTTTTTCCAAGTAATCTAACACCAAACACCTAACTGAGTCATCACAAGATAAAAATTCTTGTAAACATTAGATAAAAATTAGCTACATATGTAAATTTAAAAAAGAAACAATGATTAACTTACCGAGCTGCACGAAACAGATCGACGGTGAGATCCGAAGAGCACTCCCAACCGTCCGATCATCTCATCTCATCCAACGGTGGAAAGAGAAGCCCTAGATAACCGAATGGCTGCATGCTTCGTGTAAATAGAGGGATCGAGAGTTAAAACCCTCATTCGTGACCTTGCTGCTCTCAGATCTCGAAGGTGAGATTTCTATTTCCCCTCTAATTATCGAACTAGGGTTAGGGTTTGTTTACGGAATTCTATTGTTTCAATTGCTTTCGATTGCTTCGATTCGAAATGAATCGATGAAATTAGAACTGCTTGCTTCATGTGCGATGTCTTTGTTATTGATTCTGTTGCTGGATTTTGGTAGAAGTTAGTTTAGATCGCGTCGATGTGAAATGAGTTGATGAAAGCTAAAGTCTTTGATCAGTGTCTTGATGCCTTCACAATCCGTTTTAGATGGATTTATTACCTAGGGTTTGTTTACGGAATTTTATTGTTTTGATCGCTTCTTCGATTAGAAGTGATTCGATCTTAAATTGTGATCAGGTTTCATGTTAATGATTTTGATAGAAAAAAAATTAGATATAGGGTTTATTACTTCAAAGGTATAATTTTGTTGAGTAATCTTGCAAGAACTTTATTGATATTATGTAAGTTCTAATCAAACACATAACCTCTAAAGTAACAACACAATTTGCCTATCTCAGGAAAAACCCTCTAACAATTTTGACCCAAAACAAAAACATTAACAACAAACAAACCTCAAATCTCTCATTTCTCCTATGATCTCTAGTCTTTAGATTAAAAAAACTATTTTTAACAACAAATTATGCCGAGTATAGAAAGAACCCATCGAATGAAAACCCTAGGAGCCCCAAAAACATTCCTTTACGAGATTTAGGGATATGAAAGAAAGCCACATCAGATTCTGATCCGGAAACAAAAAATTTAATAGTATAAAAAATTGGAAAAAAATAAGGATTGAAAATTGAAGAATAAATTACCTGAGAAACAATGGAGTTCTCCGGAGTTCTCTGGATCTTTGATGGCTGCCGCAACGATCGAGCGATTGGTTCCTCCTCGACCACTCACCTTAATAGTTTTCGAAGACTGGTAAATTACGGAAATGGACACGTTCACTGTTTTGGACCTTTAGCCCGACCTGATAATAAGTGGGCTTTTACACACAAGAAAATACGTCTACGGGGTCCAAGAGGCTTACTGAAATTGGCCTACAAAATAATACTACAAATTAACTGGCCCAAAAGATTACGTGGGCTAAAATTGTAGCGTGCATCTAAACGCTAGTGTATATTGTTTTATAGGCCTTTTTCGTGTTAGTTTTATGGGCCTCTTAGGATTTGTAATTTTCTCTCCTTGTGGAAGGAATGAACAATTCGCACTCCAAATGATTTTCAATTTTTTGGGGGCAAATGGTCGTAGAACATACATCCCAATACACGATACAAATAACAACATCACAAAATACATTAACGCCTCGTTTGGTACGCGGGAATGAGTGAGAATGGAATGTAATTCTAACTCTTTATTCATGCGTACCAAACATGATGTATTCTTAGATGCTAGAATTGATGTTGCCACTTCTTATCAATTCCCACTTTATATGAGAATTGTCATTCCCAACCATTTAATAAGGAATTGATATTTCACTTAAATGGGAATAAAAATAATCAAATAATTTCTAATTATACCCTCCTTAAAAAATACGAATAGATATAAATTGTGTTGTTACTAAAGAGGTTATGTGTATGATTAGAACTTACATAATACTAGAACATAAGGTTATTTATTGAAGTGCAGAATAGCGATCCAAACGTGAAATTTGATGCACAGATCGAAAATAAATGAAAGGTTATTGTAGAATTTGAAGGCGTACAATGGGTTGTAGATTCATCAATTTCCTAGCTGTTCAACTCTGATACATGTATAATGGTAATTGTGTACTATAAATAAAAACTGAAATTCTTGTTTGATCTCAGAAGTGAGGAGAACATAATTACATAAGAGTGCAGCCTTAAGGCCTCGTTTGTGCGCAATGAGTGGGAATGGAATGATCATTTTCACTTCTCATTCATGTGTACAAAACACAACATCCTTTTGGAAGCTAGAATGCCCATTCTGACTTCTTCATTCCAACATTTTGTGGGAATGGACATCCCCAATGAGTTGATAGGGAATGTGCATTCCCACTTAAGGGGGAATGAAAACTAAAATACATACCAAATAGCCCCAAATTAAGTATTAATTACCCATACTAAAAATTAAAAAGAATTGCTTTCCGCTTCCGTCGCCAATGGCACCCAATTGTGAGAATCAGATAATGGAAATGGCACCCAATCGTGAGAATGGAAATAAGCATTTCATTCGCACACACATTCCATTCCATTCCATTTTTTTGCTTCATTCTATTCTCACTTGACCTGCTTCCTGCGTACCAAACAAGGTGTAAAAGTCCAACAAGTTATGTTTCTGTTTACAGGGAGGACTGGGGAATTGGTTTACCTGTAAAATTTTCAATAATTTCTATAGTATCATTGTCTCCTTTTCTAATCAAGATTCATTACTTTGCAATAACTATGGGACATGGGTGTCTAGTATATCTCTGAAATGACAAATCTTATAATGCAGGACAAAGCATGTTTAGACTCGTGCACATACTAGTATCCTATATTTAATGCAAACTACTCTTTGTCACTGTTAATTTACATTGTCATACTAAAAGAGCATGCCACAAGTTTCGTTAACATTTTAAGTAAAGGAAAATAGTCATGAGTATAGAGCCAAGAGCGACCCCTCCTCCTCAGCCCAAAAGAGATCTTTAATGCTTTTGCTAGGACTTAGAGAAGCAGCTTTTTCTCTTCATTGTCTTTCTCCATCTTCGTGGTGACAATATTCTTTATTTCTTTTTCTTCTTTGAACAATGACGACCACTTTAACGACCTACTAGTACACTCTTTACAACGCACTCTCTCTGTCTTGTTCTACTTCATCACGCTAAGTCTAGATGAAAGTAGTCATGGAAGAAGATTCGGTAGATGCTAAGGATGGTTGTTTGGGCTGCGATCTGCTTGTCCATCATCATACCAAACACAATTGTTGCATCTAGAGTCGCGTTTTCACATTATGGTCTTTGGTCGGTTCATGATAATGGTGATTAACTTTATTATTATTTGAGAAAATTGCTTCCACCCCCTTACTTATGTTTTATCAGTGTTCTCCTAAATTGACTAGTCAGGGGTGAATGCCCCTTACTTCTAAACTCAATTGCATTGCACGCCTTATAATATCTGATTACCAATTTTGCCCTTCTATTCTTTCTCTATATCTATCTATCTTCCAATCTCAACCTTCCCACGATCCATCTGTCCTCTCTCCCTCTCTCTAATCCCCATCCCCTCCCTCTCTCAGGCTCTCAGCCCTGTCCCCCTTCATACCCCCATTGAACCCTTTCTCTCTCCTCCTGATCCATCCAACTTGTCCAACACATAAACATTGAAAAAGAACATATCATATACAAATTAATTGATATAAATATATGAATGAATGAAAGACATATAGGTTCATATAAAAGGTTGATCAATTAAATAAAAATTAGAAACACTAAAATATTAATATAAGCATATGAAAGACAGACAGGTTCATATAAAAATTGGATGGAAAAATAGAAAGTAGAAACATTAAATTAAAAGTTAAGTTCATTGTCAGATGGTTCCAAGGAGGGTGAGGGGTGCGGGAGGGGGGACAGAAGAGAGTAATGAAGAGAAGTGGGAGAGAGATGGAGATAGTAATGATAGTTTTAAGATAAAGGGATGTCAAAGGGAGTGCCAGAGTGGATGAAAGCTTTAAAAGGTATTAGAGGTTTTTCACCTTTGATTAGTCAAAGCAGTTTTTCCCTAAACTATGATACATGAAAAATTTTCTGCAGTTATCTATAGCTTATTGACCTGTACAGCTGTACTTTTGGTTCAATGGCCAAGATCACATCACAGGTTGCATAGTCGATGGGCTTATAATGGTCGATCTCGATCTAGATTGCTGTCCTCCTCTAGTTCCATTGTTTCCCGCCCTAAAATCCCCTGTTGATTGGTTTCTTCTCCGATCTGATGATCTGAAATCATCATCCCAATCATCCCAACCTACATTACTCTTCGCAGAACTTCCTCTATTCTAGCTACATATATAAATTTAAAAAAGAAATAATGATTAACTTACCGAGCGACGTGGAGCGAAAGACGAGAATTTTCTTCTGAAGACACGATGTGGAACTAGGGCAAGGTCTTCGAAGTATATTATCGCCTCGTCTTCGACTAACTACGACTGATAGCGGAACTAGGGTAAGGTCTTCCAAGTAATATAAATTTAAAATTTGCTTATAGGAACGATGTGGAACTACTGCGTGGATGTTATTCTATAAAAATAATTTTTCATATGAGAATTTATATCTATTCGTATCTTTTAAGGAGGGTATAATTAGAAATTATTTGATTATTTTTATTCCCATTTAAGTGGGAATATCAATTCCTTATTAAATGGTTGGGAATGACAATTCCCATATAAAGTGGGAATTGATAAGAAGTGACAATATCAATTCTAGCATCTAAGAATACATCGTGTTTGGCACGCATGAATAAAGAGTTGGAATTATATTCCATTCTCACTCATTCCCGCGTACCAAACGAGGCGTTAATGTATTTTGTGATGTTATTTGTATCGTATATTGGGATGTGTGTTCTACGACCATTTGCCCCCCAAAAATTAAAAATCATTTGGAGTGTGAATTGTTCATTCCTTCCACAAGGAGAGAAAATTACAAAGCCTAAGAGGCCCATAAAACTAACACGAAAAAGGCCTATAAAACAATATACACTAGCGTTTAGATGCACGCTACAATTTTAGCCCACGTAATCTTTTGGGCCAGTTAATTTGTAGTATTATTTTGTAGGCCAATTTCAGTAAGCCTCTTGTACCCCGTAGACGTATTTTCTTGTGTGTAAAAGCCCACTTATTATCAGGCCGGGCTAAAGGCCCAAAACAGTGAACGTGTCCATTTTTGTAATTTACCAGTCTTCGAGAACTATTAAGGTGAGTGGTCGAGGGGGAACCAATCGCTCGATCGCTGCGGCAGCCGTCAAAGATCCAGAGAACTCCGTTAAAGATCCAGTGAACGTGTCCATTTTCGTATTTTCTTGTTATAAATTGTTTTATATCCGTTAAAGGCAAAGCGGTCCGTTCAAGTTTATGTCGTTAAATGCATGATTAAGATGTTGAAGCATACCTTAGCAAGTTGTAAAACCTTCAGGCAGCTAAAAGAAGAAAACAAATTGTTCCTGGCTCTTTGAGTTTCAGCAGTTCCAAATAATTCCTAATTGGTTTATATATATGTGCAGTACAAAATAGTTTCACATCATAGTGTAACTAAAAGTATAAATGAAAAGTGGTGTAAATTAAAATAAAGTAGAGATAAAGAAAATATATAAAAGTAACAAGTCACACCTAAATATGAAAAATCTAGGTACTTGTGAAAAAGGAAGCCCTCTCTATTCTCTTTTTCTCCATTTTTAGGATTTTTTACTCTATTTTTATTTTTTTCTATTTGCTTTTTAACTTAGGTTTTCTATTTTTCTTTTAACTTCAGGTAGATAGAAACTTGTAAAGGATTGCTCGCAACATGTAAAATATAGATGAAATATATGAAAGATGAAGACATATAAAAGTAGATAGCCATATGTGGAAGGTAAACTGAAACATATGAAAGGTGGATATAAATATTTACAGATAGACTGTAACATACAAAGGTTAGATAGAAATATCGAGAGATAAATAGGAATACATGAAAGATGTTCAAATTTAGATGGAGGTAGAAAGGTTTACATGAAACGCAGATAGAAGTTTATGTGGGATAGACAGAAAGATATAATATGGAAATATATAAAATGCAAAATTGGGGTATGTGTGGGTGCTGAATGGGCAGGCTGGCTTGGAGGGAGGAGGGGTTAGGGGAAGGGTGAGCTTCTTGGGTAGAGGGAGGGGACAGAAAGGGGTGGGTGCCATGTGTTTGGTGGGTGTGTAGGGTTTAGGGGTAGAGGCCAGGAGGTATGGGAGGTTATGGGGGAATTTTGGAGCAGGGGCAGAAGGGGTAGGGGTAGTGGGAAGTAAGAGAGGAAAGTCGAGGGAGGGAGAGACACGGTAGAATTGGTGTTTTTCGAAAATTAAAACGATGTGAAAAGGGTGGATGTAAGCTACAAGACAGGAGTTCATCTTTGGCTTGTCAAATTAGGGGAGCTAACATGCTTGAAAATATGTAGGGGTAGATTGAGAAAAGGAGGAAGAGAAGGGTGTGAGATGGTGTCCTTGGTTTGGACCTTGATTTTTGATCTTAATCACCATTCTTAAGATTATGATAATAATATGATCAATCATGATTTTTTGGTATCTTGTTCTCTACTTCCTATTGTTACTCAAGGGTTACCAGATACATGTATTATGATCCCTAAATGGACTCTGATAAACTGTGTTAGGGAGGAAAGAAAGGTGAGGTGAAAGATAAGATAAAAGGGAGGAGGAAAAGGGGAAAGCTATGAATTTGAACAAGGGGAAAAAAATTAATCTTTTGCTAGCAAAATAAGAAATGGTGCACTACATCTCAACTAAAACCAAGTATTTTTAGAACATCATATGCATATCTGTATTCTTCTATTCATATCGGGTTTTGTCACATCTGATTAGTTTCTGTTTCGATTATGGCGGATATGTATATGAGCTTTTACTTTGTATTACCAAATTATATCTTTGTCTGTGGCTAGTAACAATACGGATATGGTAAACGCCATATCTGATTCATAACAGTTCCACTGTCATCCCTACTTATGTTCCTTTCTAGGCAACTGTACCCTTTTTTGTTCTTTATGAGATATTTGTTTGAGTCATGGGACACAGAGTGCCATGTCGTTTGTGTCTGAGCATCAGACGAGGCAAAAAGTTTGTAAGATTGAATCTTTCTGGTAATCCTGTGTAAAGTGAGAGTGTTGTTTTTGAACGATTCTGAGAGCAAGATGATCATCATATGAATTTGGTTTACTGTATTAAATCTCAAGGCTTGAAAGCTTGACCTCCTTTTGGGCATGTGCACTGTGCAGTAGTACAAGATGGACTCTATTTCAAGTATGATGTGTACACCTGTTTGGTACCCATGCGGTACTTTTAATCGAGACTTTTCGGAAAAAATTCTTTGTTTAACATAAAGAATCATCAACTGTCTTGAGAACTAATGGGAGGGTTGTTCCATGATGTCTTTTTTGTATTTGGAGCTATGTTACCTGCGATCTTCTATGATGAATCCGTATCTGTACCTGACATGTATCAGACACGTATCCGTACCCAAACTTCATGAACATTTCTTGGATATATGCATACATTTATTCCAGCAGGTGCTCAATTATATAATATATGTTTTAATTTAAAACACTTGTGACAAACACTTCTTGGATGTATATCTTACACTTCACAATGCTCGCATCTTTTTTTGAAACTCATTAGACGTAGGTCGGTTCGTTTTAGCCCATACCAAAGTTCAAAATTGTGATTTTAAAGGGTAGTTTGGTTGTCTAGTTCAAATACAAGTAGCTTCTTATTTATAATAATCAACATAATAAAAGAAATTTAAAAACATGATAGGAATTTTAATTCTAGTAAGACATGAATTGAAAAACAATAATGATCTCATGTAATTATACACACACATACACACACACATACACACACACACACACCACACACACTCACACATATATATATATACACACACACACACATACATGTACATATATAAATAGAGGTGAGCTACAATCCACTTGAGTGGATAGCAAGATTTGTGCTATCAAGATAGCACAAATCTCAAAGATGGTCTTCATGTCTTTTACAGATCCCAAGGCAAAATCAATGAAGAAAAAATTAGGAGGACAAGATTCTTTATCCACTCAAGTGGATTGTAGTTCATATGTATGTATGTGTGTGTGTGTGCGCGGGCAAACGGGCGGGTGGACAGGCGCACGCACATGTGTTAGATAATTGAATGAGTGGATGAAAAATGGCCACCTCTCTACCAAGCACCTGGTGCTTGGTACTAAGCATACCCATTATTATACACACACAGTGTCCTGCACCCTCGTCCGTTTCCATTTTCATGCAACAACTTAGATCTGGAGGGATAATTGTTGCCTCGCTTATAACAAATATTTAGATGTCAGAACTGCATGTTTTAGAGTATCGAAGTGAATAGATGAACTTTACAGTATTGATTGAAGCCAAGTAACAGTGTAGAACATTTAAGGACTTACACATGCAGTTGATACTTTGATGCCCTAAAGTTCCAACCCATTTTACTTTAATACCCCCGTAAAGATTTGGTTAGATTTTTTGTTAAATTTGTTTAACATGCTTGTACATGATAAATTTAGAGATCCAAACAACCAAATGTTCCTAGTAGCAGGATCACATGTTAAACACGTGATACAAAATTTATTGAAAATCCAATTTAATTTGGACGAGGTATCAAAGTGAAATGGCATTGAAACTTTAGGAATCAAAGTGTTAAAAAAATACTATGGGGGTATCAAAGTTAAAGAAGGGGCAAGTTTGCGGTATTAAGTGAAAATAAGCCTTTTGATTAGCAATCTTCTAGTCAACTGATCTCTCATTCTAACGAATCTAACCTTCTTCAACACTCCCTGAAGTTCTTTTACCAGTCTTTGATTCTAACGAATCTAACCTTCGTCAATTCTCCCTGAAGTTCTTTTGCCAGTTTCAAAGAGATCAATGGCTGGAGGTAGAGTTGCACATGTTACTCTGAAAGGACCCAGCGTAGTGAAGGAGATTTGCATTGGCCTCACTCTGGGCCTTGTTTGCGGTGGCTTCTGGAAGATGCATCACTGGAACGAGCAGAGGAAGACACGTGCGTTTTATGACATGCTCGAGAAGGGAGAGATCAGTGTTGTTGTTGAAGACGAGTAGTTTGTCATCTTTTCTTTTCTCATTTTTTTTTGCAAGCATCAAAGACTTGCTATATGTTTAAATTTTCTCTTTTCTGCTGGTATCATGTAATAAGCTTTTACACCATTTGTTTGAATTTTTGAATCATGTTGATTGTTTAAGACTGTCAGTTTATTGACAGTGTGAGAAAGAGACTTGCTTCTACTGTTTGCATCGAATTTTTTGCGCGGATGTCAATATTTTTTTCCGTCTTTGGTTGTCATGTTTTTAGAGTTGCGGATATCTTGGTCTTTGATTGTATTTCTGTAGTGGATATATGCCTGGTCTGTTTTTTTTTAATCAGGGAAAATTTGGCTTGTTGATGTTTATTATCGAGATTCATGTGTTTTGAGTTTTATCGAGATTCATGGGTTTTGAGTTTGAACGTTGTTTGTTTTATTATGTCGTACGTCAGACCTAAAACACATTAGGAAACAATTTTTTTAGGTATGCGTAAACGACATTCATGTCCTCTCTTACACGTTTGCTATATCCACTCCCAAACAGTAATTTTGGGAGTTGGATTACTGAAAATGCCCTTTTGTTGGACACAAAAAAAGACAGAAAAATTAGTTACCCACCGGATTGGCTGTCCGGTAGGAGAAGGGCAATTTAGTCCTCACACACCCCCAAAGTTACTGTTTAGGAGCGTGAATAGTTGGACCCCCTCTCTTATTGGGTGGCAACCGGGGAAGGTTTAATTACTATAATCTTTTTTTTAGATTATAATCTTTATCGTGTATTTTAACAATCCTTACATTGTATGATCTTACCCCCTCAAATAGAAATACACACTAAAGATTATGGCGACGGACACTCTCCAATTATCACCTAGTTGGAGGGAATTCAGATCCTATAATGATATACAAATATGTCATGTCTGAATCCTTCTATTTAAATATGACCTGAATTTAATTGAATCACATCCTTACCATTTAAATTTTAGTTAACTGAAAAATACTTCTTGTATTATAATAAATCTTAGTGACTTGTTGTGTATGGAATGTGTTGATGGTGGGTAACCAAACAGTTAATATATATCGGGATGAGATTGATTAGGGGCCGATTACTTTTCCGAATGTCCGGTCTTGAGTTTAGTAGTTTTCAGCATGCACAAATAATAACTCGTGAGACGACGGGGCTTAGTTCTCCTGTTGTACCTCCGACGATCAAGTCAGCTGGTGAACTTGAGTGGGAAAATAAAAAATTGCCTGAGTTCTTTAGTGTAGTGCAGTATAATTAGCAGATATTGCTTATCAGTAATAGATCCAAGATCAAAAAGGATCAAATCAGATCAGATTAAAAAAGATAGATCCTAGAAGAAGGAATCCTCCCTCTTTGAACAAGAAGAATAATACCTCTATTTATAGTGGTGCTGAAAAGGATAGAACAGTGACTTCGGCCGAGCACAGGAAGGCGGTAAGCAGGTATGGGCTGGTGGCTGTGTAAGCACTTGCTTTACACATGCCGGTCGGCGAGTGGAGGAGAGTTCACCTCAACATTAATGAGAAGTGATCGGAGGCATGACGATGCTGACATAGTCCGATAAGTAATAAAGACTATTGGGGCTAGAGGTATGATGCGGGTGCCAAACATTAAATGTGACGCCGACGTGCTAACAACGGTAGAGGCTCGAGGCTGAAGTTGTCCTTTAGCTTAGCTGAGAAGTAACGCCTTTCGAGTCGACCTCGCGAGGCGTCGAATAACTGGTCTAGTGGGCTTGTTGCGAATCGTCTTCGACAAGAGGACCGACAAGTACCGTCCTTCGAATCGAACTAAGGAGATGTCGACTCGACGAGTCGGCTACGTCGGGATCCTTGGTTGTTTTGACCGTCAATCTGGTTTGAGAGGTGCATGTAGGGGGACACATGTCCGTTGCTGGCAAATGGTCATATTTTAGCGACTGAGAACACCATAACAGAATGGTTAAGAGCAAAGAATCGCGAGCGACTCGGATGATCGGGTGTGACTTCAATATAGCTTCTGAGAACTTGGGTTTCCATTTCCTTTTGGAGGGGGAAAAAGTTTAAGAAAAAGTTTAAGAGCTCCTACGTCATTTCCCTATTTATGTGGTTTATGTTGGGTAAATCACCCACTAAACCAGAGAATAGAGAGACAATCACAAACACAATATTTACGTGGTTCGATCAAATTGATCTACGTCCACAGCAAGAGGGGGTTTCACTATATTTCTTTCTCAACATACAACACTCATACAAAATATTGAGAACTCACTAATTTGTTGTGTGGCTTTCTCTCTCTTTTTCTCTCAATCACTCTCAGCTCTGATACTAAATCTCAAGAAGGCTCAGAAGCTCTTGTTCTATTCTCTATCTCCCGTATGCTTTATATAGGAAAAACATACACCATTTGTCAACAAAATCATGCTTGATTTTGTCAACAAAATCAAGCTTCAGCCATTAAGAAATCCACCGAAAGCAAGTTACCTTTCGGTGCTTGATATAGTTGACTGAGCAACAGTTTAAATGGAAGTTTGGCCATATCGCGGCCTTTGGAAAGAAAATGTTATAATATTTGATTAAATATTTTTTTGAAACAAGAAGTAGGGTGAGGTACCCTACTCATAAAATCTGATATATTAAAAGGAGAACTATTACAGAAGGATAAAGAGGAAAAATAGGCAGCAACTGCTACCTTACTTGGGCATCAGACAACGCCAACACCAACCCAAGGATAATAGCAGAACCGCTAAGCAACAGTCCCAAAAAACAGCAAAATTACAAAAGTTTACTGCCATACTTGTGGCCATGACAAGCAAAACAAAACAACCACAAAATTTCAAAGTTTATATACTTCATATGCTGGAAAGAAGAGAGAATAGGAGCCTGAGCTGATTTAGTGATCTGGGGCAAAATTCTCCCCCACTGCATCTTCCCCTACCGTATTGTCAAGTCCTTAAAACCCAGGGCGACTGCTGTAGCATGGGATCTCTGAGCTCTCCTGCTACTGGATGCTCCTGTCTAGAATAGAGTAAATTGAGCGACGTTAGAGGCAATATACTGAGGGTTCACAAAGATATTGTTGAAGATGAGGTTATTGTGACTGTTCCATGTGCACTAACAAAAACAAGATAGTAAGACCCTCCATAAAACTCTATGATTGAGATTGGAAAGGAAGCTACCATTCTGAGATATCATATATTGCAGCTCCTGAGGCCAACGGTTAGCATTTGTGTTTTGAAGGATGATTGACCAATCAACAGAGGAGAGAGGGCAAGAGATAAATAGATGATCTTGGGTTTCCGTTACCTGGTTGCAAAACGAACAGGAAAGATCATCATTCTACCCTTTTTTAGACAAGTTCTCTTTAGTATGCAGTTTCTGCTTGCTGAGAATACAAAAGAAAACTTTAACCTTCAACGGGACAGGGGATTTCCATATAAAATTGGAAGATTGGAAAGTGATACCGCCATTGTTGAGGAAGGAGTAAAAGGACTTAACTGAGATGGTCCCTGATTGAGTATGAGGACACCATATACTATCATGATATAAACTGGTTGAAGGCTTGAAGTGCTCAATGAAGGAAAGGAAATCAATTGTCTTTTTTATCCTCTGCAGTGATGCCTCTTCTGAGGATAGGGTGCCAATTCTATGAATGATTGTGCCATAATCCTTGAGAACGGGTAGAGGAGGAATGAGAGAATGCTAGTTGGCAAGCATTGGGTAAGAGGCTGCTAAGGGAGTTATCACCAGCCCATTTATCATACCAAAAGTTACAGGAATGACCATCTCCTAGTATCCATCTTGCAAAACTGAGAAAGGTAGAGTGAATAGCATGCAAGTCAAGAATAAACTTGGAAGCAGAACCTTTTGGTGTTGGATAGGGGGTTGGAATTATTAGAAGAGTATATGGAGAACATGACTTTACTGATCAGAGATTCTCTATCCAAAATTTTCCATATCCATTTAGTTAGGAGAGCTAAGTTGAAAGTCTAAAGATTGATGATGCCTAAACCACCATTGAGCTTGTCTTTGCAGACTATCTCCCACTTCACCAGACTTTTGGACTTGGTAGATTGATGATAGCCTCCCAAAGAAAGTTTCTCCTAATTTTGTCGATAGTCTTGATTAACCAGATAGGGAGTTTGAAGAAAGATATGTAGTATAGAGGAAGGGATAATAGAACTGAGTTAATGAGAGTAAGCCTACCTCCAATATATAAAAATCTATTTTTCCAAATAGCTAACTTCTTGGAGAAAGACTCTAACAGGGGTTGCCATTCAAGTCTCGAAAGAGATCCTCTATTGAGAGGAAGACCAAGGTAAGCAATTGGGAGAGAACCAACAGGGCAGTTGAGGATATTAGCTAGTTGAGCACCTTTGTGGGGGAATTTACCAAGGTAGAAGAGGTTAGACTTGCAGTAGTTAACATTAAGACCGAAGACGCTGGCAAAGATGAGAAGAATGGCTTTGAGAGTGATTGCATATTTATTGGAAGCTTTGCAGAATATTATAGTGTCATCTGCAAATTGAAGGGATCTAAGTGAATTGAGTTCACCTTTCAAATTAAGCCCAGAGAGATCCCCTGAGGAAACTAGCCTTGATCATCTTATTGAGAACATCTACGATGAGCAGGAATAGCATAGGGAAAAGAGGGTCTCCTTGCTTGAGTCCTTTGTGACATCGAAAGAATTTCGTAGGAGAGCCATTAACTAGAATAGCTGATTTTGATGATGGAAGAATATGATGGATCCATAGGCACCACAAGGGACTAAATCCTCTAGCTTTGAGAAGGGTAAGGATGAAGTTCCTATTAACACAGTCAAAAGCTTTGAAGAAGTCTACTTTGAAAACACATAGCTCCTTTTTACCTGAGGAACAACTGTTGATCATTTCATGAGCTAGAAGGATAGAGTCCAAAGATGATTTGCCACCTTGGAAGGCTGCTTGAGAAGAATCAATGAGGTGGGAGATGAAAGGTTTAAGTATGTTAGCTAGGACCTTAGTGAAGATTTTGACAGAGCTATTAATCAGGTTAATAGGTCTAAAATCTTTGGGGGTGAGCATCATCCTTCTTGGGAATGAGAAAAATGAATGCATAGTTGATGTTATGGAGGAGATGAGCTCTAGAATGAAAAGATTGTATGAAGGAGATGACGTCCTGCTTGATGGTAGCCCAGAATTTTTGAAAGAACAATATAGGCAGTCCATCGGGGCCCAGAGACTTGTCGGGATGGAGATCAAATACAACCCTCTGAATTTCTTCAGAAGTGAACTCAGAGTCTAGAGGGGAGAGGTCAGGAGGAGGAGAAGGGTAGAGAATGTTTTAGTCCACCTTGAGTTTGGAGTCATCTTGGGATCGGAATAGGTTTGAGAAAAAGTCATGAAATGCCTGCTTGATATCTGAGTCTGAGGAGATGATGATGTTGTTGATAAGCATGTGCGGAATAAAGTTTTTCTTCTATGGTAGGAAGCAGTTTTGCAGAAGAAGGCGGTATTATTATCTCCCTCTTTGAGCTATTGAATCCTGGACCTTTGTTTCCAATGAATTACCTCAGCCCTAGTTAGCAGAAAAGGCTGATTTTTAAGGTGAAGTCTATGCTGGAATTCTGATTCAGACAGAGCTCTAGACTCTTCCAGAAGGTTGAGGGAGACAGGGTTGGACATTGCTTTGGATTTCTACTAATGAGCTTAAGCTTGAGAGGGAGGGATGGTGACTGGGCTTCATGAGATGAAAAAAAAATTCCAGCTTGATATAATGAATGGGATGAAAGATGGAAAGATAAGCCATGTCTTCTCAAATATTGACTAGGGAGGCTAAAATTTTTGACTTGCTAGCAAGTCCATATATACTCCCATAATAATCACGATCTCTGATGTCAGCAATGCAATAGTCCAACTAAGCATAAAAAAATAAACAAAGAAAAGATTCGGATACCTGAAAATTTATTCACTAATGAGTAGGCATCATGTACAAGTACAAGTGTAGATACATCCATATTTAAATCGACTGTGAGCACAGTAGTATAGTCTCAAACTAGTACATCATATTCATAGAGAGAAGACAAAATCTTATACCACTTTTCTTTATTTTAGACGATAAAGTTACATGTATACTTGTAATTTTAAAATTATTTTAGGCGATAAAGTTACATGTATCTATTCCTTTATACAAAGGGGCTGTTTGGTTGGTTTCCTAAAAACCAAAATATAGAAATGAAAACTAAGAAATATCAAAAAGTACAATTTCACACATTTCCATCCCTAAAACTCACCCACAACATCTAATAAAATATTATTTTTATCCAACAACTCATCCACCACATCTAATAAAATATTATTTTCACCCAACAACTCATCCATCACATCCACCACATCTAATAAAATATTATTTTCATCAACAACATCACTCAACTCATCTCATCTCATATTTAAAAATTACCCACATCATCCAATAAGATCGTGACAACTCATCACATCTAATTAACATTTCATTTCTTTGTTTTCATCCCAAAAAGTTGTGAAAACGCATTTCTTAATCTTGGATCACATCACCCAATAATACAATGACAGCTCATCTCATCTCATTTCATTTCTTATTTTTAAGAATGAACCAAACAAACTTTTTTAAGAAATTGGTTTCTTATAATTCATTTCTTTATTTTTTTGGCCAACCAAACAACATCAAAACAAGTTTTCTTAAAAAATCACTCACACCATCCTATAATAAGGTGACAACTCATCTCCATTTTTTTGATTTCTTCTTTTTTTTAGCAAACCAAACACTCCCAAAATAATTCTTTGATTTTATAGTTTTCCATTTCTTTGTTTTCCAATTTTTTTAGGGCAAACAAACAGCCCCAAAAAGGAAAACCAGAGAGTCACTGTTCATGCTACAGTAAATACTACAGTAGATTTACTGTAGCATTATTACCGTAGGTAAAAAATAATTCAAAAATATTACTGCAGCACATGGGTATACTGTAGCATTTCGAAGTGGTACTGTAACAAGCATGATACTGTAGCATTCCCAGAAAATTCAAATCAGAGCATGTTAAAAAGGAGGGATTACTGTAGTAAAAAAAAAACCCGTGCTTTGCACGGACAACAGACTAGTACTTGTAATTTTAAAACGGATATATAACAAACCCTCCTTTTTTCTATGTTTTGTTTTGAATGCATGTCTTTATCTAAGAAATTCGAAAAACGTCTAGTTATTTTATCATTGAATAGTAATAACTAGAATATACTTTTCGAACTATTCCTATACTATTACGACCATACATATAAAAAGGTTTGTAGCTACTCATCAAGTATAATAGCAAGCTAAGGGGAATGACCCCACACTTTGTGTACAGTAACGTAAAGGTAGAGACAAAAGCAATTGGACAGAGAATTTTTTTTTTTTTTTTTTTTACAAGTAACATAGTATTCCGAGTCGTATTTAAGAGGTTTTAAATGTTGAAATGAAGAAAAAAATTCAGTATCTTTTCTATTATTATTAAGCCTACGATTCTACTCAAAAACAGGTGAACAAATCTTCATTTTGTTGGAGTGGTCCCCGAAAGAGTAAAGATCCAGAAAAAGGGGCTTGTTGTAATTTACCCATTTAAAAAAATTAAGCCCACGTTCGTCACGACCAAATCCAGCTAGAAGTAGAAAATGCCAACCGAAGCTCACCAACGCTCAACTACTCTTTTCCAAAATTCCACAAAAACCCCTCTCCCCCCTCCCTGTTAAAGCCCAACCCCCTCCTCCTCTCCCCCACACCCCCCAAAAAAAATGGCCAGAGCTTCACAGGGCGGCGGCGGAGGCGGCCGAGGAGGAGGCCGCCGGAGAACAAGCTGCTGCTGCGGATGCAGCCCCGCCCTCCTCCTCCTCCTCTCCGCCGTCCCCATCGCCGCCATCATCTCCGCCGTCACCGACGCCTCCCCCTCCTCCTTCGCCTACTCCGGCGACGGCCTCTTCAGGGAGTGCGCCAAGTGGGACCCCCTCGGCCGGCGGTTCCTCGCGTCGACCCTCTTCCGGGGCTCCGTCGTCGAGGTCGCCGTCGGGGCCGAGGGCGGGGGGGCGGCGGGGCTGGAGGAGAGGACGGTGGTGGAGGACGCTGACGTGGCGGGAAACGGGACGGTGGGGCTGGCGGTGGACGTGGGGAGGGGGAGGGTGGTGGTGGTCTACGGGGATGTTCTGAGGGGGAGGTTCGCGGCGGTGGGCGCGTACAGGCTGGGCTCCTGGGAGAGGCTTTTCTTGACCCGGCTTAGTGGGCCAGGTAAATTAATTTAATTAATTCTGATGATCCTTCTGGGTTATTTGCAGTTTGGTACCCCGTGAAGTATTTTAACTCTGATACCCGACTTTTGTGGGCGTCGCCCAAGAACCCCCTGAAACTTTTATTTTTATTTTTATTTTTTTAATCTCACATGAA
>BQKN01067543.1:354318-383342 GCA_022839385.1 Asparagus kiusianus | reverse complement strand
AGGGGGGGGTAAACTAAATTTATGTGCAATAATTACCACCTAAAGTTTAGGAGGGTCTTGTGAAATTAACCTTTTATATTTGATCAAGAAATGCCTTAGTTTTTTCATCACGTTTTAACTTTAATACCTTTTGTTACGTCACGGGCAATAATTCTATATTCGGTTTTCTTTCTTTTTTTTTTTGGCAATGATTTAGTGTCAGATTTAAATTATTTGTGTTTGGGAGTATGGGGTTTAAATTCCAAATGTTACCACGTGATGATCGCATGATGCTTTTTTAGCATAATTATGAATGATAATGTAATGGAAGGTATTAACGTTAAAAGTGATTAAAGATTTGGTATCGAAATGAAAATTTTATCTTTTTGGAGTGTATCAAAGTGCAATTAACCCATCTTTTTTTTAAATATTTTTGGTAAATCTCAGAGAAGTATTATGAACATTTTTAAGGGTTTTATTATAAAAATATCATAAATCACTTTTTAACACAAAAACAACATAAAACAATTTAGGGAAAATTGTGTCAAGGCCCCCAAAGTAATAACTTTATGTGTTGCAGCCCCTCTAATTTTTTTCCCTGTGCTGCAGCCCTTAAGTTGAAGATCTATTTGTTACAACCCTTCTTTAGCAATTATTCTCTACCAACTAAGTATGGAGAGAGAATAAAAAATAAAAAAATCCCAAAAATACCATTATCTCTTCCATTCTTTTTTCTCTAAATCTAATGACCATGGATCTTCATTCCTCCTCTTTTCTAACTCATCTCCTTCCTCCTCTCCCCCTCGTCCTCCTTTTTCTCTCAGGTATCGATATCTTCCTCCGCCACCATCGAACTTATGTGCACGCTCCGGCCATATTGTTGATCCGGGGGCATATAGTACACAGAAAAAACTCAATAGTATTCATTTTTCTCTCACTAATTTTCCTCGCTCTCTTTTTCCCCCCCAAAGCAAAATAAGCCCAAATTTGGCTGGCAATGGCAATGACAATGGTGAAACCCTCAAATTCGTCGAAGTCTCGTTGGAGGATCTCTTAAATAACATATCAGTCTCCGACACTGAAGGCGAAGAACGAGGCGGAGGAGACAGTGTTGGAGGAGGACGACGAGGAGCTCATATGTTAAGTCTAATAAAATTTGTAATTTTTGTTTGAACCTCGTGGAAAGATAAAAATTTAAAGAAATACCGGCTAAAAATAAATTTTTTGGATAATTTTTTATGTTAAGTTCAAATCCAAGGTGAAACATTAAGTCTAATGAGTTGGAAATGAAGTCCAAGGGCTTGTATGCTAAGTCTATCGGGTTGAATAATAAGTCTAGGGATTGTATGTTAAGTCTATTGGGTTGAATAATAAGTCTAATTTGTTGAATATTAAGTGTAATGGATTATATGTTAAGTCCAATTTGGTTCATGTTAAGTCCAATTCGGTTCATGTTAAGTCGAATTCGCTTCATGTTAACTCCAATTTGGTTCATGTTAAGTTCAATTCGGTTCATGTTAAGTCCAATTTAAATCATGTTAAGTCTAATTCGGCTCATGTTTAGTCTAATTCGGTTCATGCTAAGTCCAATTTGTTTCATGCTAAGTCCAATTCAACTTGTTTTAAGTCTAATTTAAATCATGTTATGTCTAATTCAACTTATTTTAAGTCTAAAAATAAGTTAAATTAGACTTAACATGAATGATGTTAAGTCTAATTCAACTTGTTTTAAGTCTAATTTCATGTTAAGTTCAATTCGGTTCATGTTAAGTTCAATTCGGTTCATGTTAAGTCTAATTAAATTCATTTTAAGTCTAATTTAAATCATGTTATGCCTAATTCAACTTGTTTTAAGTCTAAAAATAAGTTGAATTAGACTTAACATGAATCATGTTAATTCTATTTTAACTTATTTTAAGTCTAACTTTATGTTAAGTCAAATATGATTCATGTTAAGTCCAATTTGATTCATTGAGTCTAATTTAATTCATTTTAAGTCTAATTTCAAGCATGTTAAATTCCTTTTAAGTTTACATTAAATCATGTTTAAGTATAATTCAACTTGTTTTAAATCTAATTTCATGTTAAGTCTAATTTAATTCCTTTTAAGTCTAATTTAAATCATGTCATGTCCAATTCAAGTTGTTTCAAGTCTAATTAAATTGGACTTAACATGAAATTAGACTTAAAACAAGTTGAATTAGACTTAATATGATTTAAATTGGACTTAAAAGGAATTTAACATGATTGAAATTAGACTAAAAATAAATTAAATTAGACTTAACATGAACCAAATTGGACTTAACATGAGATTAGACTTAAAATAAGTTGAAATAGACTTAACATGATTCATGTTAGGTCTAATTCAACTTGTTTTTAGACTTAAAATAAGTTGAATTAGACATAACATGATTTAAATTAGACTTAAAAGAAATTAAATTAAACTTAACATGAATTAAATTGGACTTAACATGAAATTAGACTTAAAATAAGTTAAAATAGACTTAACATGATTTAAATTGGACTTAACTTGAACCGAATTGGATATAACATGAACCAAATTGGACTTAACATGAACCAAATTAGACTTCACATGATTTAAATTGGACTTAACATGATTTAAATTGGACTTAACATTAACCGAATTGGACTTAACATGAAATTAGACTTAAAACAAGTTGAATTAGACTTAACATGATTTAAATTGGATTTAATATGAACCGAATTAGACTTAACATGAACCAAATTGGACTTAACATGAACCGAATTGAACTTAACATGAACCAATTAGACTTAACATGAACCGAATTGGACTTAACATGAGCCGAATTGGACTTAACATGAACTAAATTGGACTTAACATATAATCCATTACACTTAATATTCAATAAATTAGACTTATTATTCAACCCAATAGACTTAACATACAATCCCTTGGACTTATTATTCAACCCAATAGACTTGATATACAAGCGTTTGGATTTCACTTTCAACTCATTAGACTTAATGTTTCACCTTGGATTTGAACTTAATATAAAAATTTAAAAAAATATTTAGCCGGCATTTCTTAAAAATTTCGTCTTTCCACGATGTTCAAACAGAAATTACGAATTTCATTAGACTTAACACACGAGTTCCTCCTCGTCGTCCTCCAACACCATCTCCTCTGCCTCGTTCTTTACCTTTAGTGTCGGTGACCGATATGTTGTTTGACGGATCCTCTGACGAGAACTTTGATGAATTCGAGGATTTCGTCATTGCCATTGCCATTGCCGACCAAATTTGGGTTTGTTTTGCTTTTGGGGGGAAAAGAAAGAGAGCGGGGAATATTAGTGGGAGAATAAACGAATCATATTGAGTTTTTTCTATGTTATATATATTCCCAGATCAACAATATGGCTAGAGCGTGCACCTAAGTTCGGTGGTGACGAAGGGGTATGTCGGTGTCTGAGAGAGAAAGGAGGAAGAGGGGGAGAGGAGGAAGGAGATGTGTTAAAAAAAGGAGGAATGAGGAGCCATGGTCATTAGATGTAGAAAGAAAAGAATGGAAGAGATGAGGGCATTTTGGGATTTTTTTATTTTTTTTTCTCTCTGTATACTTAGTTGCTAGGGAATAATTACTAAAGAAAGGCTACAGCACATGGGAAAAAGTTAGAGGGGCTGCAGCACATCAAGTTATTATTTTTAGGGTTTTGACACAGTTTTCACTTCTAAAAGATATTTGTGTAAGTTGGAACTGTTTTGAATATTTTGTACATTTTTACTTTATATACTACTCTGTATCCTCTATCTCTTCTTGAATATTGGGGATACTTTAGACTTTTGAACAGTGTTACTAACATGGTTTATGATAATTTTCAAATAATGGGTGATATATTTCTGCATATTTGAAAGTTTGCTACATTCTCTTAGTGCAAACACCCCAATATTTTGATAGTGGCAGTTTTGTGAAATTTACCCTTTTCTATTCGAGGAAAACTTAAAGAACATAACCAAACATACATTTGATAAGCAAGTGAATAGAGTTTGTGAATACTCATATTCAATTCGTTTAATGCACAAATACCAAAAAGTAATTGATTTTTCTCTGTTTGGTAGTTATTCAATCAACTTCCCTCACTTAAAATTGTTCTCTATAATTATACTATCAATCCCAAAGTAAACAAATTTGTTTTTAACTCTCTTTGGAATCTCTTATAACTTGGCTCTTGTTTTATCCCGGAGTTGTACCTCAGTGTAATCTTGTAAACTTGGAGGAGGCAAAAACATAAATATCCAAAAAAGTGGAGTTTTCCTCCTCTTAAGTTTCAGTGCATGGGGAGGATTTCCTTTTGGAGGGCGAGCATTTTGGTGTGAATCAGATCCCTTGAATAGATGCTCAGTAGTATAAAGTTTCATTAATGAGAGCATAAAGTTGGTCATTAATGAGACCCTTTCAGATTAAGGCCCCGTTTGTTTGAAGTTTTTTTGCTTCGGGGAGGGGGTGGAAAGCTGCCAATGTGGCAGCTTTCTCCCCCCCTCCCCATGCAAAATACTTCAAACAAACGCCCCCTAAATGCTTGGATCTTGAGTAGAAATATAGCCAATCAAGACTTTATATGATCCGTACCTGGGGCCCAAAAGTAACTATTATAGTTCCCCATTCAGCATTTACTGGGGTATGTTGAGTCTTTGAAAATAGAATAATTTGTACAAATGTTTTCATTTTTCGGATGCAAGAGGATGTTAAATCTTATAGGATTTCTATTCAAAAAAAGTAAATGATTTGACAGTATCTAATTTTTATAATCATTCTAAATTGGCATTTTCCTTTCCATATCCAAATGAAAAATAATGCTGTCCTTTTTTTGTTGTGCGCGGCGCGGAAGCGAGACAACCAAACGGACGTGCTTTGAGAACTAAATCAAACAAACGTCGAGATAAAAGCCAAACAAATCAAAACAACGGCACAAATCCAAACACAATAGTTTTACGTGATTCGGCAAATTGCCTACGTCCACGGGGCAAGAAGGGGATTGGGTTTTTACTAATAGAGAAGAAGAGTACAAACTGAGATTACAAAACGCTCAAACCAATCAACTAATCTCACCAACAAATCTCTTAATCTCTCCAAATAAACCCTCAAACAATTGCTCAAAAAAACTCTCCTTTTTCTGTGCTCCAAATTTCCCCAAACCAATCTCCAATCCAAGCCAAAGAAATCCTAATTCGTATATTGGTATTTATAGCAAACACCAAACCCAAACTGAACAGGAAACTCAAACTGGGCCCTGACCCGATTGGCGGTCGACCGCCCAAAGCTCGCGGTCGATCGCGATCTAGCGACAGAGACCAAAAAGTCCTACAGGGTCTCGCGATCGACCGCGACGGTCGACCACGCCAAGTCCAGGCACAAACCCTAGATCCGTGCACGATCGCGGTCGACCGGCCTTGCGCCGCGGTCGACTGCGCAGGACCCAAACAGACTCCTGCGCTATCCAAAACCTGTTCTGATCAAAATTCATTGCGGTTTCTTCAATTCTTCACCTCGGCGAAGTTTCTATCAAAACTGAGCCGACACCAACCAAACCAAATGCCTCACTTGCTACGTCCAGTACGAAGTGAAACGATCCACAACGGACTCAATCCACAACAAGTCGAGACCCAAACGGGAGTGCGAACACTCACCCAAATGTCGGTATCTACTTACCAAATCGACTGCATCATAAAGACTGCCTACGTATCCTCTTACCCAAGAAATCAAGCCTTCACGTAGTTCACCCAAACGGCCTCCAAAGACCCTCAATCAAATAAAAAAGTCTGCAACTTTTCACCAATATCATCTGCATCCAAATCCAAATGATCCCCAATCTGTGTCACCTCAGCTGGAATCACAAACGATGCAGTATGATCTGTAGTATATGGAGTAAACTCCACCCAACATGGAGTAGCATCACCCTCCACCTGCTGTGATATCCAAATAACCTGATCAACACTCTTTACCTGCCGAGAGTCCAATGTGACATACCTGCTCAGAACAAAATCAGAAGCTCCCAACCGATAATCAAATAAGCCTCTGAATCCCAAACGCGCAATCGAATCAAATCTCACATCCTCGATGTGACCAAATACTGGGTAACCAAATATCCGACGCCAACCAAAATCTAAAGCAGCTCCACCAGATCCAATAACTCCTAATGTAGCAGTCGGCGACCTATGACTAAGATGACTCAAATATGTCGAACCTTCAAAACTAGAACCAATGTTCGACAACCAACGTCGATCCCCCTCCAGAAAGGAACGACCCATCGAAACTGTCATCTAATCTCATTGCCCCAATGTTTCCTTTCCAATGAAGTGTCTCAAACTGCCATGAGCTCGGCACAAATACAGAAATATGTCCCTCTTGTACCTCCCGCTAAAATCAGAATAAAGTACCTTCACCTTCTGCCAATACACTTTTTCAACTGTTGTTGACTACTAGGACTTCAAAACCAACGGGACTTGGTTGCAACCCACAAATGCCTAGTATAATCCCTAACATAGGAAACCAAAATACCAATTTACCTTCTAATGATGCCTCCTTGGAAGGCCCCTAAATGCCTGAATGAACACCAAATAGAAGACCCCTCAATCATCAAATAGAAGTGTCAAACTCCACATCGGTCTCTTTGCTCATACCAACGTGCTCAAAGGACTTCAATATGCAGGTCAAGGGCACTTCTCAATAATCCAATACACCGTATCAATAAACAAATAACTCAGCCTCAAATCCTTCTATCTCGGCTAACTATCTCAAAGCACCAACAAATGAAGAATAGATCCAAACTGACAAAGGAGAGAATTTTACCTCTAATTAAAACCCTAACAAGAGTCTCCAAACGATCTCACCCCGCACGACGACAACGAGATCCACAAATAGGAAAAATCTCACCTTTATCTCCAAACGAAGCCCTCGAAGAGCCTCCAAAGCGATCTACTCCTCCAAATAGCCCAAGCGCCAACAAACCAATGCAAAACAAACGAAGAATAGATCAAAACTAAAAAAGATAGTCTTTACCAAAAAGATCTCACATTTCTCACCAAACGAAGCCCTAGACGAGCTTCCCAAATCGATCTACTCCTCCAACCAAAACAAAACCCTGGATCTGAAATCTGGAGCTCTGATACCAATTGTTGTGCGCGACGCGGAAGCGAGACAACCAAACGGGCGTGCTTTGAGAACCAAATCAAACAAACGTCGAGATAAAGGCAAAACAAATCAAAACAACGGCACAAATCCAAACACAATAGTTTTACGTGGTTCGGCAAATTGCCTACGTCCACGGGGCAAGAAGGGGATTGGGTTTTCACTAATAGAGAAGAAGAGTACAAACTAAGATTACAAAACGCTCAAACCAATCAACTAATCTCACCAACAAATCTCTTAATCTCTCCAAATAAACCCTCAAACAATTGCTCAGAAAAACTCTCTTTTTTCTGTGCTCTAAATATCCCCAAACCAATCTCCAATCCAAGCCAAAGAAACCCTAATTCGTATGTTGGTATTTATAGCAAACACCAAACCCAAACTGAACAGGAAACTCAAACTGGGTCCTGACCTGATTGGCGGTCGACCGCCCAAAGCTCGCGGCGATACAGCGACAGAGACCAAAAAGTCCTACAGGGTCTCGTGGTCGACCGCGGTGGTCAACCGCGCCAAGTCTAGGCACAAACCCTCGATCCGTGCACGATCGCGGTCGACCGGCCTTGCACCGCGGTCGACCGCGCAGCACCCAAACAGACTCCTGCGCTATCCAAAACCTGTTCTGATCAAAATTCATCGCGGTTTCTTCATTTTTGTCTTCTCTTTGAAGCCTAATATTTTTGTAGAATTTTGTAGGAATAAGGGTACATATATTAATGCGTCTAACTCCTTCATGTCTTTTGCTAAGCATTCATTCTCTTGTAAAACCAATACGTGCATATTTTTGAGCTGATTTCACTTTCCAACTTCTCCTAGTAATGCTGTGCATTACTTGCTGAAATGAAAATTAAAAGATTATTCATGCACAATATATACATATCTTATAACTGTCATATTCTTAAAATTTTCATCTCGAATTTAATTCAATTCACAGCAGTTCCTGTACTTACTTTCAAGCAATAGTTCATTTGTTGGTTTTATTATATTACAGCTTCTCTAGAAAGTCTTGAGTACATATGAACCAACCTTTGAATTTGACTTAAATTTGGTTATCACAGACGACGAACCCTCGCTTGCTGATGATGTAGCAGTCGACCAAGAAGGAAATGCATACATTACAGACGCGAAATCAAGCAAGATATGGAAAGTAGACATAAATGGGAAACTCGTCTCGGTCATAAGAAACAGCCTCTTCCGGATAAAAGAATGGCACAGTAACTTCCTCGCCCTCAACGGGATCATCTACCATCCCAACGGTTATCTCCTCGTTATCCACACAGCCAGCGGGAAACTGTTCAAGGTTTATCCTTCGACGGAACAGGTAAAGGATGTCAAAGTTACAGGCTCTCTCTTTATGGGAGATGGTTTAGAGATTCTGTCGACGAACAAAATAGTAGTGGCTGGTTCTCTTGCTACCAGGATGGTTGAGAGTTTTGATGATTGGGAGACTGCAACGGTAACCGGGAGGTATGTGGGCCCTCTATACAGGATTGCGTCAGCGGCGACGGTGAAGGATGGGAAGGTGTATGTTAATCATCTTGTTGGAGGGGGTTTGAAGAAGAGGAGTCATGTCATTGCTGAGGCTGTTTTTACTCCTGCGAGCTCAATAAATTAAGAAGATTATGGACTTTTTGTATTATTGATTGGGTATTTGTTTGATGATGAATGTTTTTTTTTGGGTCAAGATGGTGAATGTATTTGGTTTTTCTTTTTCTCTCTCTCTTATTTTGAGTTTCTGCTAATAATTTGAGGATGATAAAATATATTTATCATGTTACCATCTTTTTTGGAGTTGATTGTAGATGGCATACCCTATAAGCTATTTTATTAGTACTTATTTCTTTGAACTCCACATAACACTATTTCTCCATTTTTGTTGAGATGTTCGCCTGGTAATCACATGATATTAAATTATCCTTTTATTCTAAGTTTAAGCCCTTTAATTTGAGGATAAATTAAAGAGTGACATCGTATGAGTTTCAGTAGACGTCAACGCTAACAAAATAGTGACACCACCATAATTCAAGAGGATATATACTTTCGCATGTAACATTTATTTTTATTTCGTCCATTTTGCTGAGATGTCATTAGATGGTTCTCCGAGCTGTGAATTATGAAAGAGTAGGTTTCTTGAAACCTTGCATCTATCCACGACTTCTTTTATTCATTTTCTTGATTTATTTATTTCTCTTTGAGAGAGAAAATTAGTGTGTTTTTTTATTGATTTCTTTGTCATTTCTGCAATTTAATTAAAATTTATGAGTAAGATTATAATATGTCAGATTATCAGGTATTCTTTTAAGATTATAATATGTCAGATTATCAGGTATTCTTTTCTATTATCTTTCTATTGTTATTTTTTTTCCAACACTAAGTTGTTTTTGATCAGATTCACCGTTTAATTTGTCACTCTTTCTATCTCGAAGTGGAACATGGCCTTCTATGAACCCATTTGAAGGAAACATTTTTTATTCTTTTTTTGTTTTTTTTTTTGTTTTTTTCAATAAATTTTTGCAGCATCATCCACAGTAGAGTCCCCACGTTGTTTGCAGCATCACCACCAGCAGAAGCCTTCAAGTTACTTGTCCTTGTGAAAGTCTATCATTAGACTAAAACTCTGAAAATTTGAGAGTTAAAGTTTTATATTCTGACATATCCTTGCTAGTTGAGCTTTTTTTAGGGGTCATGTTAAGGATTTGAACCTAGATTGCTCTAATATTCTCTTAAATTAAGTCTCTCTATCCATTACGCTGTAACTCCGAAGTTTTTGTGAAGGTTGAGGATTATATTTTTATATTCTAATATTACTCTAATATCAGCCACATTGTTCAATATAGGACTATATCTGGCAGACATATTCCCTAGCCATAAGCACAAAGATATAAAAGACTTCATTATCTGATATCCAAGGAATGCAATTGCTTTTGATGAAACTAGCAAAATCGACCCCCGCAATGCCACAACATTAGCTTGAAAAAAATCATAATAAATAATATTTTTAGTATTTGGTTCAAAAATACATCATACTTCTAACCACTTAGAAAAAATATACCAAATAGCATGAAAATGAAGTTAAAAAAGTACAAACCTCGATTTAACATAATTGTTAGAAAAAACTTTAAGATTTCAAAGTTAAAAAGGTGTAAACATTAAGGTGGTTTGTACTTTTTAACTTCTTTTGCACCCTCCAATTATGTTTACACCCTCCAATTTGCTAACAATTATAAAAATGACACCCTCTTTTTTTTTTTTTGCAAAGCCTCTACCTCTAATGTGTAAGTCCTTAAAGCCATCCTCCTTATCTTTGCAAATGTCTCTGGCCTCTCTGTAAACTACTCTAAGTCAAATCTCTTCTACCTTGGAAAAATTCCCCACAAAAGTGTGCAATTAGCAAATATCCTTGAATGCTCTGTTGGATCCCTTCCTTTCTCTTACCTAGGGCTTCCTTGAAAAGATGTTCTCTCACTAGACATGAATGGTAACAACTGCTTGATTCTTTCACTAAAAAGCTTGCTCTATGGAAAAACAAATCCCTCTCCATAGGTGGCAGACTCACCCTCATCAACTCTATCCTCTCATCCCTACCTCTTTACTATATGTCCTTTTTCAAGCTTCCTACTGGCTCATTAAGGCCATTTAAAAGATTAGAAGAAATTTTCTTTGGGGGGGTGGGGGTGGGGGTGGGGGTGGGGGGAGCAACAATCAACCTAGCAAAGTCAAAAATCTGGTCAGATGGGGTGTTGTCTGCAAAGGTAAAAGTTCAAGGGGTCTTGGTATCCTTGAATTGCATTCTTTTAATCATGCCCTCTTCTCTAAGTGGATTTGGAAGTTTTTCGACAGGGATTCTGTGATCAGCAAAGTTATATTCTCTATTTACTCTTCTAATAACTCCAACCTAGTTTCTAATCCTCCTAAGAGTCATGCATCTTAGTTCATCCACGATCTTCATGTTATCCATCCCCAGTTTGTCTAGGTGGTCTTTAGGGGATGGCAACACATGCAAGTTCTGGTCTGATAAGTGGACTGGGGACAACTCCCTGAGTAGCCTTTTCCCTGAGGGTCATTCACTGGCTTTCTCTCTTGCTTGCTCTGCCATCTCCCAGGGCACATGGTCTCAACTCCTCTGGAAATGGCAACCTATACTTAGAAGAGGCATCACTTCTGAGGACAGATCCAGCATCGCCCACCTTCTTGCCTTCATTGAACATGTTCAGCCTTCCAGACATTGCCTCGACCAGGTCCGGTGGCCACATCACCCATCTGGTATCTATTCAGTTAAGTCTCTTTATTCTATCCTCAATAATGGAGGCATATTATCCCAATTTCACCATTATATTTGGAAGTCATCAAGATGTTTCTTTTGATCCTTAGCAAGAATAACTTCAATCGAAAGCAAATTTGCTCCATAAGGGATGGTCAGGTAATCCCCTCTGCCCTTTATGTAACATTGAACTGGAGACCCAAAACCACCTCTTCATCTCCTGCTCCTTCGCCTCTGAAGTATGGTCCATCCTCCTCCCTTCATTTAATACCAGCTGCTAGCCCAAGGAGGTGATTAATATGATTACCCAAATGGAGAATTTCCTCTCCAACCGTAGCCTCATTGCTATCTGGAAGGTTATTCTTCTATGTATTTGTTGGTGTATATGGTCCAGTCGCAACAACCATGTATTCAATAACTCTTCTGTTTTAGCGCAGTATATTGCTTCTAACGTGGCTCGCTTAACCCTGCTCGGACAGGAGCCTCTGGAAGCAGGAGATCTAAGAAAATGCATTGTGCCGCGATTGATCTTGGTATGCAGGATATTGCTAAAACAACGGGTGAAGATGTGTTCGGAGAAAACTTTGCTCCTGGGGTCTAGGCAGACTCCTCTTGTTGGTTCTCTTTCTCTGTTGCATCCCTCTTGTTGGCGCTTCCAGTAGCAGTTGGGTTTCCTCCATGCTCTGAGCTGCCATTGAGCTTGGATTTAAGAGGTTCGTTAATCATGGTATTGTTGTTGTTGTGGGGGATAATCTTTCTATTTTGATCTGGCGTTGTGAAGTTTGCAGCCACTCTTTTACTCTTTTGGAGCTGATTCTGTAATTAACTTATGATGGCTTTTCTTTCTGGCCAGCCCCTCTCCTCTTTCTGGCTAGCTCATGTTTTGTTTCTTTTCTCTTTCTTTATATGGCTTTTCAGGTATTTTTCCCATAATAGGGGTTTTCTCATTATAGGAAGCTTTTAAATTGTTGCAAAAGCGCGTGCGACCCTCAGCTCGATGAGTTATTCAGAGTTCATTCATTGGGCCCAAGCATTCTCTAACGAGAACCTTGCCTCGATCTTCGTGCAAAGGACCTAGGCAGTTCGCCATTGTTTTCTTGCCTTTGGATATGTCCATAATGTCGCGGAGCTTCATCGGAGGCGCGGGATTAGAATGAGCGAGATCTGAACTTGACGAAAGCTGGGAACCAGCTTTGGGGGAATCGAGCGAGAGACACGACTGGTGTCTCTTATCGGATAGAAGCGTTGACTTGGCCTTCGACATCCAAACCTGCTTAGATCTTAGTAGCCTTTTGAATACCTCTTCTTTTTGTAATTCTTGTGCTTTATGCACAAGGATCCGGGCGTGTGCAAGAAGTGCGCGGCGCTTCTGAATGCGCTCCACCAGAGTGAAACAATTTTGTTTGACACGAATTCATTCGTTAGTAGGTGATTTGGAGAAGAATCCTGAAGCTTGCTGTGGCGATGGTTTAGCCACTTGACGTCTCTTGGACTTCAGATCCGCTTGGTAGCAGAGCTCATCCACTTGCTCTAAAGCCTAAGCGAATTGACGGGCGAGACGTTTACAGCGCCTCTGATGAGCCCTCTTCGATAGAGTTGGCACGTCTTTAGCAGTCGACTCCTTAATGGAGGTGGCGTCCGGATCTGCGGCTTTGGCTTCATCGGACGCCGGCGGATCGTGGTGAGGTGTAACTGCAGCAACGGTAGCGGGGAGATCGCCTTCTTGGGTCTTCAAATCTAAAGACCAATGGATCTTCCGGGAGGAAGAGACCTTCATGCACTTGCGAGGAGAGGTGGATCTGGAGGAGGAGGAGGAGATGTACTCCTCGAACTTCTGTTGGTCGAACTCGTATTCGACCTCTTCAGCTACGGGGGTCTTGATCGTCGGCTGCGACACGACTAGCCTTGGCAATAAGGAGTGTTTGCTCCCACTGTGGTCGCCAGCTTATTTGGTGTGAAAGTTAATTTCTTCATTGAGGTATTCATTATAACTTCAGTCGTTACAATGAAAATAAAAGGATAGTCTTTTTATAAGACTCTTACACAATAAAAACAAAAAATTACAACTTTCGTCAAAACAAACACAACAGACGTTTATCACCCGCTGTTTGCGTGAGATTTTTACCTATGTCAGGGTTTATCCGTGGACCACCGAACGATCAGATCTAATCTGAAGTTTCGTTGATTTGCGAAGGAATCAAAAAACCGAAGTAATTATCTCGGCAACAGCGAGATAACCACTTTTCTCGAGATCGCAGCTAGGTACGATCTCAAGGGAAGGAACCGGGCTATGGATCTGACAAACTCCTCTTCCTTATGCCGAAGAACTCGATCCGATCTTCTCCTCTTCTATGAAATTCATGCTCCTTCAGTCTTCAATTCAGCAGGGCTTCACCGAGGCTCGAGAATTCCAGATCTGTGCAAATGAAGGATCTAGGGCTATATTTATAGGCTTCGGGACCTCTGTTTTCGGATAAGAACGACCGATTCAATCTTATCCTCAAGTATAACCATTTTATCACGTTCTTGGATAATATTAGACTAGTTAAAACAAATCCAAGCAGTTAACGGTTAAAAACCGCTTAAAAACCGTAAAAAATGGGTTTTTAGGGCTGCGGACACCCAAGGCCAGGGCATCGTTCAGGCGGGCCCCATTTGTTTCCGCTGTATCTTCGTCGTCCGAACTCGGAATTACGCTATTCAAAGTGCGTATGAAAGCCGACGAGGAGATCTACAAGCTCCCATGGTTGAATCATACATGGAGTAGACGGGACACGAGAGACGCTTCATTTTTTCGTAAGCGAAGCGTGACTCCCGATCAGTTCGTATTTTCGTTATTCTGTTGTTCCGTTGTTTCATATGGTTTGTCGACTCACTTCATGCGCTTGTCGACGTCAAATAATCCTCTTTGACTCGAATAATGACGTTCATTGTCTCATCTTCATCTCGAGCTGCGTGCGGGAACCTAGAGGTATTTTTAGACGCCTATAAGGGCCACAAGCACGTGAACAGCTTCACGTGAACACACTCACGCGCTGAAGGAAGTCGGGCTTCGAAGTGGCCCAGGTGCAGCCCAACCTGCACAACTTCCAGGCTCTCTTATAAATCCCTATTTCTTCCTAGGTTTTCGGGTGGGAGAACGCAGAAGAAAAAAAAACTTGCGGCTGTGAGGGTTTTTTGGTGGCTGTCCTTTTGAGAAGAAAAAGCAGAGAGCCTTTTTTAGATTAAGGAGAGAATTGAAGGAGAGATTTGAGAGTTTTGTTTAAGAGATTAAATTGTGAGTTTTGAGTGATTTTGTAAACTCTATTTGTACTCTCTCTCTCTCTCTCTCTCTCTCTCTCTCTCTATTTGTAAAATATCTCCTCTCCTTGCCCCGTGGACGTAGGCAACTTGCCGAACCACATAAAATTCGTTTGTCTTGCTATTTTTGTGATTTGTAATAGCTTGTTAGGTTCCCTCAACAAGTCGGTCCTAGAACTGATGAGAGGAAGAGTGTATATCCCATTTTGTTGAGATATATCGCTGTCAATTCTTGTTTCCTTTGTGAAACGGGAATTTTAGTTGTGATCTTACTCTCTTGTTGTGCAACAGATGTGCTACCGAAATTTTCGCTGCGCATAACAAATAATACAAATAACAAGGCGTGATAAAAATTTAAACAAATATTTAATAGACAAACGAATCAAATATACATCTAGTTAAATTATATTTGTTAGTAAACTCGAATACTAAAAAATATTTGTTTAGTGTTAAATGAACTACTAAATCGAATATGATTGAATAGTTATTCGAACAATTATCGAACTATTTATTAATTATTTGGTTCATTTTCACATCTAGAGCTAAAGAGGCAGAAAGCTTTGTGGGATTGAAGTTCCCTAAAGTCTAAATATTTGATCACACTTCAACCCGATCGAACCATCAAACTCACAAGATGACATTGGGAATCCAAACCAGCTTCTGAAATTCTCATTATTCATTAAGAGAGTGTACTTTATCGCATACTTTTTCTTATCTACATAATTTTTTGTAATTATCTGTATAGATTTTCTGATTTTCTGAAAATTTCGCCTATTCTAACAGCCTTAATTACTGATAAAAAAACACCCGATGTAATGATGCCGCGTAACCAGAGAGCGAAGGTAAGGGGCTGTTTGGATGCCTTTAGAAAACTAGAATATTTATGACACAAAATAGAAAGTGGTTATACAACTCATCATTTTCCGAGTGTTTACATTGTTTAGTTAGGAATCTTTGTGAATCCTAAAATAATAGTATTACATTGTTTGGATAGTATAATGTAAAATAGAATATTTATGACACAAGAAAGTGGTTATCCACCTCACCACTTTCTACAATGTTTTGACTTTTTTATTATTTTTTGGACATATTTATGATATTGTGTCAGCTTTTCAACAAAATCACTCCTAATTTTGATGATTTTACTTTCGGTGACACCTCATCGAAAGGTGTAAGCTTTTCATATACAAGAGAATTTATAAAAACAATGTAAAGTGATGAAAGCTGACATTAGGACGTACTTTTTTATACTTTTCATCATTTTACATGCTAAAAACATAGCACCAAACAGCCCCTAAGAAAATGTCATGATCGACAAGTATACACGTGTCATCGCAAGCATCCACGTCGATAATTCCTAAATCAGTATAAAACGGCGAGCGCGTTCAATCTCTCTTATTTCTGCCTTCTGATTTTTTTCCCACTGGGTAAAATTCGTCGTGGTGTCTAACGTGCGCCTGCGGGAGAGGATCTTATCGTGCGCCGGCCATGGCGGAGAAGCACAACATGAAGAACCCGGCGGTGAAGCGGATCCTTCAGGAGGTGAAGGAGATGCAGTCGAATCCATCCGATGATTTCATGAGTCTCCCTCTCGAGGTAATAATCCCCAATTTCTCCTTCCCCTAAAGGGAAACCCTAACCCTAACCCTAAAACTTGGAGTCGATCTGTCTAATTCTAGCTTTTCGGCTTCATGATTGCTTGATATGCTTCGAGATTTGCCCAAAGGTCCCCAAATTTTATTTGCTTCTGAAAAAACAACCCTAATAAATTTTTGGAGCTGATCCATCGTTTCTTCCAAAAGAAGACCCTAACCCCAACCGTAAATTTGGTGCCGATCCGTACGTTTCTACGGCTCTAGTGTTAATTGTTTGAGTTTTCCCCAAATTGCGATCTATTTTGTTTCTAGTCCAGGGATTACTAATTTTTTTTTGTAATATTTTAGAATTTGAAGGGAAGATGTGAGCTTTTTTGTTCTGTAATGAGATTTCGTACTGACGTAAGTGGGGCTATTAGATTCTCTATGTCAATCCAAAATTTGGATGGATGCTTTGGAAATTTAGGCGATCGTCCAGACTCTAGATTTTCCAGATCAGATGTTATTTAGTACTTTGAATAACTGGACTTTATGTGCAGTACATTGCTTGTATATACTAAGCTTCTCACGTGAAAAATTTAGATTTGAGCATAAAGTCTGGCTTAAATAATTGGTCTAAGTTGATCGTAGCTGAGGCCGCTAAGTAAAGTTGGCAAGGGGACGCATACTTATATGTGTTTATTTTCAGACTGTTAGTTAGTTCCTTTGAAATGTGGTTGTTTCATGTGTGCATGTAAACAAAACCTCATGGTCAGGTTTTAAACAGGACAAGACATTGAAACAGAAGGAAATTACGAAATTCATGGCTGTCAAAATACTAAAGATTCTCTCCTGTTCTGACCCATTATTCAACTTCAAATTTCTTCCAGTGGTGTCTTCTAAGTAGTAGAGAAGTTCTAATCTTTAGTTGAGCATGTTCTCTCCCTTTGGGATTTGATGCTTTTATAGTGATAGATGGGTGTGTCGAAAGTGTTCTATAAGTTATTTCTTCTGCATAGTTTTGATTAAATCTAAGCATATATACTCTGAGGTTTCTTCCTCTCTCTTGGAAAATAAAAAGAGAATACTGCCTTCTGCTTAATGATTTAAGTATTGGGTGCTTTGTATATGCCTTCTGTACTTTGCCTTGGTTCTTCTGTAGTTACTGGAGGTGTTAGAAATCAATCACATGCGAAATTCTACTCAAGCTTTTATTTAAACTTCTCCTCTGTATGAGTTTGATTCCGTTAACTCAAAGGGCTTGATAATTTTGTTTATTTGTGTCGAGATTTCTCTATCTCAATGTAAAAGAGCTCTTCTTCCCTATCAGCCTAAATCCATATGTTGTCAAGAGGCTTGTGTAATCCTATGTAGTCTTTTTTGGTAGTTGTTCGGGAGTTTAGTGATATGGCATTAGTGAAATGCTGGATCTTTCCAAAATGTTCTACTAATCTTCCATCTTATGTCTGCCATTTTTTCTTCAGGAAGATATATTTGAGTGGCAGTTCGCAATTCGGGGGCCTCGTGATACTGAATTTGAGGGAGGAATCTTCCATGGGCGGATCCAATTGCCCACGGAATATCCATTCAAGCCACCATCTTTCATGTTGCTAACTGTAAGAATACCATTTAATATCTAATTTTTCTCCAGATAGTTGCTTATTTGGTTTCTTTTATGTATAATCATCCATTTCCAATTCTTTTAATTAACTATTTTTCTTTGTTTTTCCAGCCGAATGGTCGCTTTGAAACACAAACAAAGATATGCTTGAGCATATCAAATTATCATCCTGAGCATTGGCAGCCATCATGGAGTGGTATGCAATATTACATTTAATTTCAGGAGTATTGGATGTTACCTTATTTTCTAAGAGTTTCATTTAAAGCATTCTGAAAATAATACCTCATAATAAAAGTTGGGAGTAAAATAAATATGCACTTGCTAGCTTGGTTTCAGTGTTCTTATATTTTTGCACCAAATTTTCATAGTATATAGTATCATCTGTCCATTTGTAGACTATACAAATACAACACCCTAGAACTAGAAATTCTTCTCTAATTTGGAATTTGGGTTGGCACACATCATTTTGACCAGTGACCACCATGGAGTAGATGTCTAAGTGCCTCTTATTCGATGTAATATTATGTCCTTCGCCATCATTTTAAAAATTTTTGTTGTGTTTTGAGGCATAATTGGCTTCATGTGTGTGCTGAGTCACATACATTTGTGATATTTCCTTTTGTTTCGTTTTCACGAGCATGATTTATACTACATTTTTATATCATAATTATTATATGGCTCCCAGCCAGCTAACAAGATCCAACATTCCTCTTGCTTGATTCTGAAAGTGATTTTTCTGATCTCAGGAATGGGTAAAGGTATGAAATGTTTTCAACTTGATAATTTCTTGATAATTTCATAAGCACCTACTAAATTTCATACTCCTTTCTTTTCTTTGTAATTTGGGTGATACAAGGAATATCTTTGTTGCCAGAAATCATTTCGGTATTGTCTTTGACTATGGACCCAATTGAAAAAATTGGCATTGATAAACTGCCATTATATATTTGACTGCTTATGGTCTCCGTGTATTCAGTTAATATCTTCAGCACTATAATTCATTGTCTGCTTTGTCTCTTGGTTTGTCGACTGTATTTGCATGTTGATATATCAGTATTTTTGTTATCAGGATTCGAAAATGTTATTTAATATTATCTTCCATCAAGTACTTGATTAATGAACAAGACGTCAAAACTTACTATTATTTCTTCAACTGATACGCTGGCATTGTATTCTTAATGCAATGGATCCAACTATCCAAATATAGCAATTTGAAAATCGATCTCCAAGTGGATCTTGTAAGATCTAACACAAATTCAACCCGTTTCCACCCTGTCTAGCATGACTGGGTATATGTTGCATGTTGATAGTATTAGAACACCACCAAAGTTTCCGTCTACCAAATTTTGTACAAGCATGGTGCAAGAGTAATCCTTGTTGTCATAAGACTCATAACTCATTAGTTTCGACCTATGACTAATGAAAATGACATGACAGGTTCTGTTACATCTCTTCATTTTATATAGTGGGGGTATATTCTTCTCATCTTTGTTACCTTATGGGAGAGCAAGATAATTTCACCGTCTGCTCTTATCTGTTGGTTTGTAGACTCTATGAGCGTGGTGGTATATCAAGCTCTTTGCGGTTAGATGTCTAAACAACTCTTTGTCCATCAACATGATCAGTTAAACATATTGAATTATTAAACGTCCTTTATTTTAGATAAAAATGTGGCTGATAACTTTTATACGTGGACATTAATACAAGCAGTGCTTCTGAAAGTTGCATGCCCTGTGTATCTTTTGTGGGAAAAAAACAAATAGCTCGAACATAATCTAGAGTTTGATTTACCATTTTAAAGATCTATAAAAAAATCTGTTAATGAAATAACTTTTAACTACTGCATGCTCCGAGTCAATATTTTAGAAAGCACTAGGCATTTCTGGCCGCTTACTCTAGTGCCTAGGTATGCGTTTAAGTGGTGCTAGATGTTTTTAGCACAAGAGGAGGATGCATTTTTATTTATTTTGATCCAATAGTAATTAATTATGCGGATTTCTAATTCATTATTTTCATGGGCTACCCACGATTTTTGTCAAAATTTTTGTTCATTTTGACCCAATGACAATTAATTATGCATACTTCAAAATTCATGATTTTCATGGGCTATCACCTATAATTTTTAAGATCTAGGAATTTTATGGGCTAAATCCACGATTTTTGTCAATTTTCTGGTTTGATGTTATCACAATTAAGTTCTTTCTTTAAAACGCATGAAATGATTTTGTCAATTTTTGTTCTTTGATCTAGTGACACATAAGTATGTGTTTATTTAAATCACCAATTACAAAAGGATTATCCCACAAATTTTGTCCATTTTTCTCCATTTCGACGAAGGAGATCAATTAGGCATACGATACAAAATTTTTAAAATTTATACTGGTTATATAACCCATGATTTTTGTCGATTTTTGTCAATTTTTGTTCTTTGACCTAATGACAAATAAGATGTGTAATTCAAAATCATGAATTTCAAGGACTATAGTCCATGATTTTATCATTTTTGTTTGTTTTAGCCCAATATCAATTAATTTTGTGAACATCAATATTCACATTTTCTTGGGCTATAACCCATGATGTTTTCCATTATCGTTCAATTGACCAAATGATAACTAATTATGATTACTTCAAAATTCTTGATTTTAATAGATTATAGCCCGTGATTATAGTAATTTTTGTTCGTTTCACTCCAATGACTAGTAATTATAATACTTCAAAATTTGCAATTTTCATATGCTGTATAACCTATGATTTTTATCAATTTCAGTTCTTCAATCCATCGGCAATTAAGTAGGCGTAATTCAAAATTTGTAATTTACATAAGCTATAGTCCATGATTTTGGGTCTATTTTTGTTGGTTTTGACCTGAAAACAAGTAATTGTGAGAACTTAAATATTTACGATTTTCATGTGCTATAACCCATGATGCTTGCCGATTATCGGTCATTCGATTATTAGGGCAATTTTTGTTTGTTTTAAAATACACTATTTTTATTAGCTGTAACCCACGTTTTTCTTTTGACAATTTTTGTTCTTTAACCTAATGACAATTAAGTATTTTAAAATTTACAATTTCCATGTCCATAACTTTTGTCCATTTTTGTTCATTTCGACTCGATAACAATTTTGTGAACTTCAATATTTGCAATGTTATTGGGCTATATCCTATGATTTTTGTCAATTTTGTCAGTTTGACCCAATAGCACTTAATTACACATACTTCAAAATTCACGATTTTCATTGGTTATTACCCTCAATTTTCAAAATTTACAATTTTTGAGGGCTATGGTGATAATTTTTGTTTGTTTCTACCCAATACCAATTAATTATGCAAACACACTATTTGTGATTTTCATGGGCAACTCAATTTTCGTCAATTTTTGTTTGTTTTGACCTAATAGGAAAATATGATGCATACTTCAAATTTGCTATTTTCATGAGTTGTTACCTGTGATTTTCAAGATTCGGGAATTTTGTGGGCTACAATTCATGATTTTGAAAGTTCGGGAATTTTATGGGTTATATAACCCATGATTTTAATCATTTTTCATTCATTTTGATCCATTAGTAATTAAGCTTTTTTCTGGAAGTCGTGATTTTCATGAGGCTATATAACCAACGAATTTTGTCTAGTTTCATTCTTTGGCCAAATGACACAACATTTGTATACTTGCCTTAAATTTCACAATTTGCATGGGGTTTATCCCACAAATTTTATTCATTTTTGTCTGTTTCAACCTAATGAGAATTAATTAGTATGTTTCAAAACTGGCAAATTTTCATGTGTATTATCCATCATTTTGTCAATTTTTGTTCTTCTATCCAGTGGAAAATCAATATGCGTTCAAAATTCGTGATTTTCATGTGCTAATTTTCATGTTTCAACCTCATTTTTGTCCATGATTTTTATCCGTTTTTGTTCTTTTTGATCCAATAGCAATTACTTTTGGGAACATTAGTATTGATGATTTTTATGGCTAATAATGATTTTTGTTCTTATCATTCATTCAAAATGATAGCAATTATTATGATTTATGACTACTTTAAAATTTGCAATTTTAAAGAGATATAACCCACGATTATGGTCATTTTTTTAGTTTCTTTCCTATGACTAGAAACTATATGTACTTCAAAACTTGATTCGTGGTTTTTATGGGCTATAACTTATGATTTTTTCATAGGCTATTACAACCTATACTTTTGTCAGTTTTTGTCTTCCAACTCAATTCGATTCGCTGATTTTATAGGCTATAACTCATGATTTTCATAGGCTATTATAAATATATTATTCTCAGTTTTTGTCTTCAAGTCGATGGCAAATAAGTATGCTTACTTCCATATTTGTTATCTTCATGGAACATTCTTTATTATTTGTCCATTTTTGTTCATTTTGACCCAACGACTGATTGAGCAAATCTTAATGTTCATGATATAATATCATCTAAGTTGCATGGAAACGAGTAAGAGTGCTGTCGTGCTAGTACGAGTATATGTACGACACAACAAATTTGTAGAAGGCAGTGTATGGGGACACGACTATATAAATTTTTTTTGTATACATACATATATACATATATAAAATATTAGAATTAATAATTCACAGGAGATCGATATTGTTTTTCACTCACGTGTTATGAGAACTGTAACTACTATATTATTTTTATTTCTCTTTTATTATGTCCATTATAATTGGAAATCATTTTTTTAGCTAGATGTCCAAACAACCCTTTAAAATAATAGTTTGAAAACCGACATGTCCAATGAGTTTTAGGAAGTGTTTGTGAAGTGTAGGATATGTGTCTAAGAAGCGTATGAGAAGTGTTTTAAATTGGAACATATATTGCATACGTGAGTACCTGCCAGAATAATTATATTTCTATATGCTAGGATTGTCAGAGGATGGTAAGAATAAGGGTACATGTACTTGTCATCTACGAGTGCTTCTTTGGTTAGGAGTACTCAGGTAACAAACTATTGATCATTCGATAACTATGGCTATGCTAATTGACACTTAAATACCATAAAGATTTCCCATTTTGGCACTTAAATAGCATACCTAGTTTTTCATGGCATTTAAAGTTGTTTGCCATTAGTTTTTTGACGGTAGGACAAAAATACCCTTCCCATAGTTGATTTTAATCTCCTGGTCTTCTTCTTTCTCCATCAAAAGAGGCTCTAATATTTTCTCAAATCTCTTTTTTTAATCCTAATAATGTTCTCATTCACAAGTAATTTTAACCATTTCTCCTTCAGTTTCATCTCCTGTCTCAATTTCCTTCCATTATTCTCAATTTCTCCACACCATCATTGTCAAGCCCTTGTCATCTTCTCCCATATGACATGGTTGTGGATAGCGGAGGAAAGCGGTAAGGCACTGCTTAAGCTTTCTTGGGCTTAAACGGTTCAAAGCAAAAAAAAGCGTTGGCAACAAACGATCCAAATCCTATTAAAATTTTAAATGTGTATAAACAAAAACAATTGAGTTCAAATACAAAGCAGAGCACCAGAGCGGTAGAGACACTTCCCTGCTACGCTATTGGTAATAGGAGCTGAGTTTAGTGGAGTTTGCGCTATTTGCTCTCAATAGTAGCAAATAACACGACTTAGTAGCAAATAGCGCTTTTCAATTTTTATTTGCATTCATTTGTGGTTCAATTGCACTTATATGACCTATAGTTTGTCGGCCCTTGCACTTAAGTGACCTTTTTTCTTCAAACCATTAAAAAAATATCCCAAAGTATTTAAGTTCTGCCAATAAATACCCTAAAGTTTTAAAATATTGCAAGTTGAGGCCCTCAAATGCCTCATTTTGTAAATGGCTTCGCTTAAATACCCTAAAGTTTCTAAGAGTTTCACTTTAGTACACTGTTATGTGATGTAGAGAAAAGATAATGCCATCTCGGTTTTTTTAACTATGGGCCATTCATTTGCAACACGTAATTACTTCGGGGCATTTTTTTGTTTGGCTTGATACTATAGGGCATTCAAGTGCAAGGTCAAGGAAGTTATAGGGCATTTAAGTGCAATTAAGTCTTCATTTTTTACATGAACCCGAGCTAAAAACCGATCATTTATTTAACTCTTCCTGCTTCATTTCTCTCAGCACTCTGATTTGAATGGAAACATGAAGATAGAAAACTCTAGATCATCGTTCACCACCTCTTCCACTCCCTTCAACTTTAGCACCTCCACCACTCATATCTGAGCCTCTCATTGTCGCCTCACCTCCGAGCCTCTTTACCACTACCTCCACCACCTTCTCATCTTGAAACTCTTCTACTGCCGCATCCACCAACTCCTTTGCTTCAAGCTCTTTTAGCCCCGCTTCCTCAGTATCTTCAAGCATCTCTTCTTTGCCTCGGCATCTTCGAGCTCTACCACCTCCCCAACTCTCTTATTGCCGCCTCAACACAGTTCTTTTGTTAAAGTTATGTGATTCTCACACGTCTATTCCATGCCTCGTAGCTCTATAAATCATAAAATATGCATTCATAGAACTTTTAGATTTTTATTAAAATTTTCTTATTATTGTTGAATATTTATACATATTTAAACTAGACCACACTTTGATTTTGTGCTTTTTGTTGCTTTTTTGTCATTATAGCCCCAAATAGCCTTAGCATTGCCTCATTGCTACGGGACGCAATCCACTTTCCATTACATTGATTGAAAGTGCTTGAGAAGAATTTGAAATTAGAAAATTGTTGGAGGTGGAGCTTGTTTTGGGTTTCTAGGGTTTTTTTTGTTTCACATGGAGATGATTTTATTTGAGTAGACTAATCGAGGAGGCTATAGCGTCGAGAGTGCTCTTGACAGAGAAGAACTTATGATATTTAAGTGCCACAAAAAACAACTTATGGTATTTAAGTGCCAAAATGGGAAGACTTTGTGGTGTTGAAGTGTCATTTGCCCTTATGACTATAGTTGCCTTGTTTGTCCATTGTCGTTCATTCAGTCCAATTTGCTATTAATCATCCATTAGTTATAATCGACGATTATGGTAATAATCGACGATTATGGTAATTTTTCTCTGTTTTGGCCCAATAGTAAGGAATTGTGCGTACTTAAAAATTCGCGATTTTCATGAGTTTATAACTTGCAAATTTTGTCAAATTTCGTTCTGCGACACAATAGTAGATAAGGATGTGTCCTTTAAAAGTGATTTTTCATGGGCTAAAATACCCTTTGTCTATTTTCGACAACAATTAATGGTGTTAATATTTGCCTTTTTCATGGGCTATAACCTACAATTATTTTCAATTTTTGTTCATTTCGGCCTAATTGCAAATACTTATGCATACTTCAAAACTTGTGACCTTCATAGGTTGTTATCCGTGATTTAAAAAATTGGATTTTCATGTGTTTTTTGTCAATTTTCATTCTTTGATCCAATGACCTTGAAGTTAATTGTTTTTGTTATCCTTGATTTAAAAAATTAGATTTTCATGGGTTTTTTGTGCCAATTTTCGTTCTTTGATCCAATGACAACTAAGTATGCATATCTTGAACTTAATTGTTCACTAAGGGTTTATCCTATGAGATTTGTCCTTTTTTGTCTCCTATGAGATTTGCCCTTTTTTGTTTGTTTTGACTTGACAATTAGTTAGGCGTACATTTCAAAATTGGCAATTTTCATAAATTGTTGGTCACAATTTGTTTTTCAATTTTCATCCTTTGACCTAATTGCAAATAATTGTGCTTTATTCAAAATTTGTGATTGTATGCAACGTAGTCCACGATTTTTGTCCATTATCGTTCATGTGAGACGATGACAATTAATTATGTCTACTTCAAAATTTGCGTTTTTGATGCCCTATAACCTATGAGTATGATAATTATTTTGGTTTCGTCCTATTGGCAATAACTTGTACGTTTATTTCAAATTTAGTTTTCATGGTCTACAACCCCTCAGTTTTTTGTCAATATTCTTTATTCAACACTATGACAACTATGTATGCGTTTTTAAAATTTACTAGTTTTATGGGCTATAGTCAATGTTTTTTTGTTATTTTTGACCTAAAAGTGCGATATATTTTGTGAACTTTAGTATTTGTAGCATTCATGGCTATAATCCATGATTTGTGTCCATTTTCGTTAGTTTCGGCCAAGTTATAATTTAGCTTTCTTTCATAAAAACCATAATTTTCATTGGGTGTGACATCATTTTTGTGATTTTTTTCTCAGGCCAAATGAGAAATAAGTATGCATACTTCAAAATTTGTGATTTTCTTGGCTATATCCGTAATTTTTGTTAATTTTTATTTTTTCGACCCAATAAGAATTAATTGTGGGAATTCCAATACTCATGATTTTCATGGGATATAGTGTGCGATTTTTTGTCTAATCATTTATTTGACCCAATGATAATTAATTATGATTGCTTCGAAATTCGTGATTTTGATGGGTACCCATGGTTTTGATAATTTTTATTTGTTTAGTCCCAATGGTAAGTAATTATACATAGTTTAGAATTCGCAATTTTCATGGGCTTATGCCCATGATTTTTAATAGTTTTGGTTCTTTGACTAAATAGCATATAAGTATGCGTAATTAAAACTCTTGATTTTCATGAACTGTAGTACATGAACTATGTATATGTGTGCGCTCCGACCCAATAGAAATTAATTGTGCAAAGTTCAGACATTTGCAATTTTCATGGCTACAACTAAGATTTTTGTCCGTTATTGTTCATTAGATCGAATGGAATTTAGTTAGGATTACAAGATTTGTGTTTTTAATGGGTGACAAGACATGATTATAATAATTTTTTTCAATAGAAAGTACTTGCATACTTAAAATAATCGATTTTATAGGATAATGGCTCATGCTTTTTTGTTAATTTTTTTGACATAATGATAGCTAAGAATGTGTACTTCAAAATTTGTGATTTCATGGGTTATTATATAACCCATGATTTTTCTCAATTTTTGTTTTTCGATTCAATAACAACTAAGTTTGCGTAATTAAAAATTCGTGATTTCCATGGACCGTAGTCTATGATTTTTATCCATTTTTTTTTGTTCCCGACCAATAGCAATTAATCGTGCGAACTTCAATATTCCTGGTTTTCACGGCTATATTCACGATTTTTGCGTATTATCGTTACATTCGGCCAAGTGATAATTATTATGACTACTTCAAAGTTCGCAATCTTAATAAGTCACGGTTATGGTAATTTTTATTCGTTTCATCCCGATGACATGATTATACATATATCAAAATTCGTGATTTTTATGGGCTATAATTCTATGATTTTTGTTCATTTCAACCTAACCGCAATTAATTATGTGAACTTCAATATTTGTGATTCTCATAGGCTATTACCCATGATTTTTGTCAATTTTTTTTCGTTTTAACTTGCAAATCTATTTATTTATCTATCTAAATTTGAATATCTGATTCAGAATTCTTTAGCTGCGAAGGCAGACTGTATTTCAAGCATTCCAAGAATCCACATCATTAAGTTTAGTGACAGCACAAGCAAGCCTTGTGTGAGCACATTTAGGTAAAGCTTGATACATGGAGATGTTAACCTCTAATTATAGGACTATTAAATTTGGTAACTCCTAAACAAATCAAGGACACTGTTTCTGCCAATTCCAATGGTATTGTTTGTTCTGTTTGCTAAACGATATCTTTCATGTAGCGATACGGTATAATGGTTACTAACCACAGCTAAGGCTTAGAATGTACTCCTTGATTTCTACACTCCGGTGGTATTGTTCTGTCTGCGAAAACATATCATTCATGTAGCTAAAAGCAGTATGGTTACTAATTGCAGTTGACTGTTGAGGATCTTGAATTTGTATGGTTACTAATTGCAGTTGACTGTTGAGGATCTTGAATTTGTATGGTTACTAATTGCAGTTGACTGTTGAGGATCTTGAATTTTCTTCAATTTTCATTTAGATTATTAATAATGTATACTGATAATGTTTTTGTGAAGTATTCAGGGTCAAGGATATGTTATGAACTCTTTATTATTTTGAGAAATCGCCAGTACTTGCACTGCATGATGCTGCTCTTGTTTTTCAATAGTCAAGCTGCTGAATAATCTAGCAAATGCAGACTGATACTAAATTTCTAATGCATTATTTTCTCTTCCAGTGCGCACGGCATTAGTCGCCTTGATTGCATTCATGCCGACGATCCCTGGTGGGGCGCTTGGCTCACTCGATTACAGCAAGGAAGAAAGGCGCAAACTCGCCATCAAGTCTCGCGAAGCACCGCCCAAATATGGCACCCTAGAACGGCAAAAACTAATCGACCAGGTAAAGTCTTTACTATTTTTCAAGCACATCGCCAATCTGAACATTTTTTTTCACAAAAATCCCCAAAACTCAGGGGTGTCCCCCAATACCCTTCCTAAACTTGAAGATTTTCCCAACAGAGCCCCAAGTAGTGTTAATGGGTGTTGTAAAAATCTTATACACCCCCTTATGACTAGGCCATTAACACTGCCAGGGTGTCTATTGGGAAAATTTTAAAGTTTAGGGGGTTAAGTTAAACCCCCCTAAGTTTAGGGATGTTTTTAAAATTAACCCCCTTAATGTTTTTCCATCTTTTTGACTTGATATATTGCAACTGATCACAGATTCATGAGTATATGCTCAGTAAAGCTCCCCCAGTCCCTCAACTCACCTCTGCCAGTGAACCTAGTACAAACCCTGCAGGTGAAGAATCCCAAAATAATCCCGATCCTAACGAAGCAGAATCCCCTGAGAATAATCCAAACAGAGAACTAGAGCGAAGGCCCGAGGAAAATGTGCATGAGCTCCGTGTTGATGCAGCAGCTGGACCCTTGAGAGTTAGCTTCAGTGCTGGAGTGAGAGTGTCGAGGGAAGGGGGAGAGGCTGGTGAGCAGCGCCAAGTTGTTGCTGGCAGAGCTCAGCAGCAGCCTAAGAGCGATCGTCTTTTCTCTGTTGCTGCTTTTGGATTGGCTGTTGCTATTGTTATCCTTTTGGTGAAGAAGTATGTGAAGTCTCATGGGATCCCTGGTTTTATGGAGGGCTTGTAAAGAGCTGAGAGGTGCTGGCTTATTCATATAATTCTATATTAATATGGAGATTGCTGTATTGATTCGTATATAGTTGCCTACATATACATATGCTCTTTCTTGCATAT
>BQKN01067543.1:319636-330957 GCA_022839385.1 Asparagus kiusianus | reverse complement strand
CTCTCTCTCTCTCTCTCTCTCTCTCTCTCTCTCTCTCTCTCTCTCTCATGTTTCTGTTGTTATTGGATGGCTTTGCCATCAAAATTGCTAACACTTAGTCACCAGCATTCTAATGTTATTGGATGGCTTTGCCATCAAAATTGCTAACACTTAGTCACCAGCAGAGATAAAAGTAGCGCATGAACTGCTAACACTTAAAGAGCCCTTTTATTCGAGGCTAAAGAGTTATACTAAACTTACCAGCATGATCAACAGCAGAAAGGCACATGATTATCATGTCGAACCTTGGGACTTTGGTCAAATTATCTAAAATGCTCACAGCAAATTCAGTGTCATCCCTAAAAAAAGAACACAAAAATCCAGGTAAAATCTTGAGCAAAGCTAAATCACAAGGTCAAGAGTAAACACAGTATATATCTAGAAAGAGGAAATACTTGAAAATTGCTGCAGTGCATTTGATAATTTCAATCAGCATAGGAGCAGACAGAGCATTTTTGAAAATCTTAGGTAATGTAGCTGGCGGTATCATCTGATAACAAGAAGAAATTCAGTATAAGCATCACCAAACATTATTAACCAAAGCTGTTCTTTAGATATGACAAACCTTCAGCAAACAAGATTGCTTTTCAGAATCACCAGAGAGTGCTCTCCACGAAACTTCAAACTCATAAGCCGACTTTGGAGCTGAAATATTTTTTACAGTGGCTGCCATTACTCGAGACGCAGCACGAGATGCAAGATTTTGAATTGAAGCATCCAGGTCCTGCTTCCGACGGATAACACCTTCTTGGACCTGAATGTATATGACATTGCAGGCAACTATGTGATTGTAGAAGAAAGATCATTTCTTCTAAAAGAAGAAGAACGCAAAAAAAAAAAAACTCAATTGCTTCAAAATAAAGTATCTTGCTTATGTGACAGAAGCAGTGGATGGATAGTTATCCTTGCTGGTTGATTTTGGTTCAGTCAATTTGCTTTAAATTTCTACCTTTGAACTGGTGATGCACATCACATTTTGTTAAGTTTCGGGAAGTACACATCTTTTCTATCAACAGGCAGATCTTGCATTGCAGACCGTTCACAGTTTCACCACCTATGCCTAATATATTGTTTCCATAAGAAGATGTCACTTCCTTCTCATATCTTTCTAACAACACGCCACATACTCTATTCAATGTATTTTGATATCCGACAGAAAAATAACAATTAGTTTATACATTTTATATGCCAATGTGTAAATTAATGATCACAGATCATTCAGCTTACCAGATTGTCATGAACAGAAAAAAAAAGAACAATTTTTCAAAACAGCCCCATTTCATTTTTTTTTTTAATCGACCGTTTTTTTTTATTTACCAAAACCGACCCGTTTTTTGCCACGTCAGCCTAATCACCATCCTAAATAGTCGGGGTTGCCAACCCCGACTACTTAGGACATAAAATTTTAGGGTTTTAGGCTTCTAATTAGGGTTTAACGCACTCCTAAATAGTCGGGATTGGCAACCCCGACTATTTAGGAGGGCGATTAGGCTGACGTGGCAAAAAAACGGGTCGGTTTTGGTAAATAAAAAAAAATCGGTCGATTTTAAAAATAAAAAAAATAAAATGGGGCTGTTTTGAAAAATTGTTCAAAAAAATTTATGCTTTAGGGGTTTTTTCCCCATAGAAACCACCTTTAAAATAAGGTCATCCTATGGAAACAACCTTTTATTTTCAATATATGCATAAACCACCTTCAAAGCATTTTTTGTTGCAATTAACCACCTGAGCCCACTGTTCATTTAAGTTATTTCAATAATTGACCCTACCTAACCTTTATTAAGGACCATCTCTCTAATATATTTGGTCTCTAGACTGCATTATAAAGCAGAATCGAATAAACAGGACCTGAAGGTGGGCTCAGGTGTGTTGATTGCCAAAAAAAGCACTTTAAAGGTGGTTTATATATGACTTTAAAATGAAAGGTGGTTTCTATAGAATGACCATATATTAAAGGTGGTTTCTATGATGAACCTACCTTTTGTAGCGAAGATGTGAACTAATTGTGACATCTTCATTTTGATCATTCAGATCACAGTTTGAATATTTCAGAAATATTGCGCCCAACTAGTTTCAAGCTACTGAATCAAGTAGTTAGATTCTGTGACGTACGTTTACCCCTCCATCAATGGAGCTTGATGCTACTGTTCCATGTGATCCATTCATTAAGTCCCTGTTCTCAATTTCTTTACTTGTACCTTTGCTATCCACCTTATTGGCAACAATTAGGGGCTTACTGAAAGCTTTCCCACTAGTAGTATCCTGAAAAGGTACAATCAGACTGCCATGTGAATAGCTAAAAACACAAATTACCCTACAATTACTGGTTCACAAAAAACATTTAGCGTTAGCAGAGCATTGGATTTCATAATATCTACAACATAAAAGAGACAATGACATGTTTTTGTTCATGTGGTTCTTACCCAAAAAATCCCATTGGTTTTGTACACTATGGCCCATATTAATGCATTAATCATTTATTATCACCAACTACAAGAAGGCCCGTTTTAAATATTGTCAGAAGTTTTATCCATACCACATTGCCGGTTTGTACTGAAGTAGCTGATGCCATAGCAGCAGTGCTTGACACAGAAGGCAAATCCTGAACACCTTTCATTGCCGCGTCCAAAATATTAGCTCTTTTTATCCCTTGACCAGAGCTTTTTGATGGACCAGAGTGCTTTTTGGAGATTTCCTGGGTCCATAAATATGCATAATCATGATTCAGGTTCTTTCAAATTTTTACAACACTATTAGTCCGAAGGTGAAAAGAAACCAAATAAACATGACGCTACAACAAAAAAAACTAAGCACCGTATGTCAGAAAAAACATTTCAGAAAACATCTTTCACGACAATATACAAGATAGTATAGCATGCTGAAAATCCACAAATAACAAATCAGATAATTAAACATGATTACTGCATGCAGAAATGAAAATGGGGTTATCAGTAACAATATAAAACAACAAAATTTTTGAATTGATGAAAAGAAACACTGAGACATGGATGGGTTCATCATTAAGATCATTCATTAAGCATGGTTAGATTTGACTAGGACACTGATTACTGCAGATTAATTGAAATGGAGTGGCGCTTCAAAGGTGCTTCGAGAATACATGTTATAGTAAGTGACTCATGTAGTTCTTTCTTCTAAATGCATTTTCTTTTTTCTTTTCCTTTTTTCCTTTTTTTTTTTTTTTTTTTTGAGAGGGGGGTGTGGGGGGAATTACTGGTGACAAGAAAACTATTATGTAAACTGATAAAACATAATAGTATCCTAGAACAAGCATCAGACTCTCACATTGTAGTAGCTTTTTACTAGAAATATCATATTATAGTGTATTAGTCTATTAGAAAGACAAAACAGCACGCACATTGGATAAAGTACTCACCTTTTCAAGCAATTCTCTTGCCTCAGTATACTGTTTTCGGAGTTCCACGTTATTAGGCTCAAGGCTAATTGCAAATTCAGAATCTGCAATCAACTTTTTTTGTTTTACTACACACGGTTCTTGGATATCTAATAACTGAAACTCAGAAACAGCCAGAAAGGATAGAAGGATAATGACAGATCTGACCTTCAATAGAAGCTTTAAATTTTCCAAGTTCTTTCCTGGCTGTAGCTCGACGAGAGTATGCTTTTACATATCGATCATCTAAGTTCAAGGCCTCCGTACAATCACTTTCAGCCTCTTCATATCTATTGGACATTTTATCACACATCAAATAATGATGGAAACTTAAGTTCAAGGAATGGGGAAAACCATGCAGCACAACTGAAAATCAGTATAAATTCACAATAAATTTTCAGATATATTAGCCTTCTCATAAAACAATACTGGTAAAGATTGTCAACTGGTCCTGAAAACAGTGAACATAGTACTCAATGGTTAATGCTTGAAAAATGAAATGTTATGGCTAATCTGATCAATATGAGAATGTTACAAGTTGGTTGCTACTGATAAAGAAAATTGAATACAGATATACAGTTTAGTTCATTTAATTCTACGTTCTCTGTAGTTGCATCTCGGAAGCAAAACTGAGATGCAAAATGACCATACACAAAAGAAAAAACACAGAATCAGGAACAGGGAACTTGCCTCTTGAGTTTGATGTATGCCATAGCTCTATTTGCAAAAGCAACTGATGTGGGAGACAGTGCAATGCTTCTTGAATAACAATCAATTGCTTCAAGATATTTTTTTTGCTTAAAGCATTCATTACCCTGCAAGTTGAACATACACATCAGTTTAGCTTTAGAACATTAAATTACAATGTAGAACAAATACGTCCTGATGTAACTCTCCGATGCCAACTTTCCCTACCAAATCTTTTTCTGAAGCTGCATCTGGTAATTTTTCATCACTCAGGAAGCTACTGGGAAATTGACCTACTGCTCTTGCATAGTTCAGATAATGTTTGTCATGGTCACCGGAAGTAGATCCAGAAATTGCAGTAGCTCTTTTCTTCGCTTCATTAGCAGCAACCTTTCTCGAAGGTCCTTTTTCTTCCCCTAATTTCCCAATGCTCCGCAATGATCCCTTTAACAGAAATTGAGAACAAAATGAATGAGGTTGATGTTGTTAAGAGCATAATTTAATAAGCATTTTATATATATAAACAGAAAATCTTATGCATGGAGATCTTCATGATATTGGAATGTTCTGCACATGATTTAAACTGATACCTATCAATAACTAGTGCCCTTATCACAAGGATAAAAAGCATATGCTCATGCAAGAGGTCCGCACGGATATTACATTCTGCAGATTTTTTTTAGACAAGTGTGCAGATTTTACATGTTTATGAGAAGATGTTCGCAATAAATATGATATACTTATACATCCTTCAACTATTTCAACCATCCAATGAAGATGTTCACCAACACGTTTTACTATGTGCTGAAGAAGGTCAGAGAGGCTATTACATCCCAAAGCATCAATGTCGTATTGACATTTGACACCATTAAGGTTGGTCATTAAAGCCCTTCTTCGTTATCTTAGGGCTAGTGTAGTATTATGCCAGTCTTTCATCACTAAACTACAAGGAGATTCGGGTGGCAATTACGATGACATAACGGATTTTATGAAGGACACTGTAATAGGTTACCTTTAGCGGCCCGAGTAAAAATGGGATTATGTCTTTGAGAAATTGGAAGATTCAGCCCAAATGTTATGAGTAAATAAATTTGAATTTATTCAATCAAACTCTTTATTTGCATACCTTCTGGATCTAGAATATCTTAGAAATTGTTTTCCTTTTCCTTCTTTCGCAGCAAGGGCAGATCTATTACCTAGCTAGGGGTGCAGTTGCACCCCTAAATATTCACAAATTAGAATATAAAGTCATTTAAATTAGCCAATTGGAAAGTAAAAGCTCATTTAAATTTCCAACAACAAAGTGCACTGAGTACATTCCTATCTGATACTTCAGTTTTATAGTATTATACTATTATTTTAAGGTAAATAGACACTTTGTTGCACCCAACCCCCAAAAAAAACAAAAACAAAAAACAAAAGAAACCCGTTCTCTGTTGAGGTTGGGTTTTCGTTCAATTATAAGATTTTTCAGGTATGAAATGTGAACAAAGATAAAGAGGGCTACACAACTCTATGAGCCTAAAGGTACATGGAGATCTAAAGATCAAAAAGTTCCCATGCAACTAAATGGTTTCAAGCTCTAGAGTAATCAAAACATTGACCATGTACCACATTGGTAAACAGTGACTGTTCGAGTCACACCAACTTTGCTCATTGCTCAATACATAAACAGTATCCAACTACTTTGAACTTAAACAATAAATAATTTTCCCTGCCCCAACCACTTTGAAATTAATAAACTTGCTAGAAATTAAACAATAAATAAATTTTCCCAACAAGTTACCACCAAAATTAACTTATAATCTTAAAAATCAAATTGCAAAAAAAAATATACCTGTTTTTTGCCATCATTATCTTGCCCCTTCATTTTCAGATCTTTATCGCTATGCAAGTGATCCCAATCATTCAAATCCTTCAGAAAACCTTTAAAATCCTAAATTTATCGCCAAAGAAACCTCTCAAAATCACCAAACTGCATCGAAATTAGGGTGGAAAAGAGAAGAAACTGAGAAGAGAACTTTACCAAGGGACGATCTTTGCCACTCATTAGGGTTTCCGATAACAGTAGGAAAAGGAAACGAAGGAAAAAAGGGAGAAAATTATCGAGGGTTTTAGCTTTGCGGGGAGAGAGGAGAGAAGAAGACGCGATGATTCGAGAAACAGGGTTGTGTTTTTTGGGCTGGATTTGATTCAACGCCCGGTGACCCGAAATTGATGGGCCAATATTTTGATCTCGCATTGGGCCTTTTCCACAGTGGTCCTATGTAAATTGGGGCCCAGATGAAAATGTGCATTGAAATCCCCAAACTGCCCCTCTTTTTGTGCCCGTGAACAACACTGATTATTATTTTTTTCATAGACGGATGGTTTTGATAGAACATAACTCTCCCTCAATCAGTATAGTGGAAAAAAAAAATTAGTTAAATCGCTTATTTGATAAAATCGGTTTTGTTAGGCTGATTTGGTATTAATATATAACAAATAAAATAGTTAATTAATAATTAATTAAAATTAGTTAGAGTTCTCATGTTTTTAGGAACCTGAGATATTCTTAGGATGATTTATCTCGATCGCTTATTTGATAACGGGCCTTTTTTCACTCATAAAAGAGACCATACGAAGAGATAAAAAAAGATACATAAAACCAAAATACTAATTAGCTTCATCGTTTTACTTGACTATCTTATATTTATATTTTCAACATAAGTAATAGTCTTCTCTATTTATTACTAAGAAGTATTTTCTAAAATAATTGCAGGTAAATAATTTTACAAACACGTTTCAGCGTGCGGCAACCATGGCGTTTTTGCCGTTTTCGTTTTTTTTTTTCAAAAAAAACAATGAAACGTGTTTGGCAACCGGGGCGATTTTTTGCCTAAATATGAAGAAGAAAAACCCTTTAGGCTTTATGGTTTTTGGACTTACAAGTTTGCGCCATATGTCATTCAGAGTACGTTATAAAACCCCTGAACTTGGAGGATTTGCATGAAGATAAAGGGTTTTTTCTGTGTTAGTCTCTTAAATCTTTAATATCTTAAACTTAGTCCATCAGATCATTAAAATTGCTATCTCAATTCCTATAAATGTTTCTTATTAATCCCATCAAAATCAAGGAATAGTAGCTCGCCCAGTAGCTGTAGCAAGACACAAGATATGGGAGACCTAATAGAACTTCAATGATTCTAGGGGTTATTTGAAAATACTAAAGATGTAAGAGGTTCACATCAAAAACCCATTATATATAAATTATAAAAATCTGTTTGAACTAGTGTTCACTTAAATATCATGTCTGACGACGGCCACAAATTGTCACGTTTTTCTCATGTGGCAACTTTGAACAATTCTATTGGTGTCAACTAAATATAATTTCCAAAAAATTAGGTATGAATGAGTATTAATAAGTATCTTGGTAATGCCTTAGATATTCAATGCTTAATGTAGTAGTCTTATAAAGTTAGCAGTTCGAATGCCAATCTGATTGGACTATTAACAAAGAAAATATAAAGTCAAGGTCTTTTGTGACATGTTTATCTTTAGTTTTGCTCAATTAGTCTAACTAAAATTTCTGAAACCCAGCCTAAAAGGTCTAATAATTAATTAGTAGTAGTGTCGATAAATAACATTCTCCAAATGCCTTTCATTATCTAATTTTTAACAGTGATTAAACTAAGGGGGTGTTTGGTTCAATTTCTAGAAATTATAGGAAATGTTTTTCACCTAAAATATGATTTCCTTGTATTTCTTAAAAAAATTATAGAAAAAGTTTTGAGAAATCAAAAAATATCAATTTTCTTATTTTTTGTACTTTGCTTATTTGGTTCAAAACAAGAAAATGGCTCATAACTTTATAAAAAATAACAAAATTTGGTAGGTTTTTAATTAAATATGGTATGTGTCAGATTTCTGGTGATTTCCTCTCATTTTGAGAGGAAATTGTTTTTTGTGAAATTTGATAGGTTTTGATATTTTATAGAAAATATTTCTGTAAATTTTTTGTTGAACCAAACATAATTTACAGAAATCTCTAGAAAACTTTTAATTACAAATTTGTCATTGTCAGAGGTTTTGAGAAAAATTTTCTCAAAAAGTGTGCAACCAAACAGCCCCTAAAATGATATCACCTAGATTAAATAGCAGAATATAGATAGTTATAAACCATATTTAACTTACTCACCTTAAAGCTATAACAAAAAAAGGAAAAGAGAAGAAAAAGGAAATTTACTCACCTTAAAATGCTAAACTTTACTAATAAGGCATTTATGTATAAACTCAATGTCACTGAAAGAATGTAAAGCTTATTAAAAAAATTATAACTGTTGGTGCATAATAATCGGCATAATTGGATCTAATTACCTGAACAAATTCAAACCCGAACCACAAACAATTTATCAGTAATCAACATAAAATATCTATGCGACAAAATTAATAGTAGTATCACATGGACATGGCATCATTTAGATGTACATTTAACACCATGGACCTTTGAGGTACTCTCTTCAAAATTAAATATTGCTGACAAATAATCAAGACTGATATCACCCGTAGTTACAACTAAGGCAATAAGAATAATATAGTCATAAATCTCAGACCATCACGCATGCTAGCAGGTGTTCCGCAAGCTAGTGAAGTGTTCTAAGATCTTCATAGAGAATGATTGATTCTGAGGGGGCTGTTTGCTTCACTTGTTTCATAGTAAAATTTGGGAAAATACCTATGGCGTTCTCGTAAATAATAGTTTTCTATAGGTGTCTTTAAACTTTGTCTGGTTCACTCCGAGTTTATAAAAATATTTTCTATAAAGTAGTCAAAAGGGGGGAAATTTATAGAAATCAATTTTTTATCTATACCAGTGAAAATTGCCTAGAAATTTGACGCATTTGAATAAAACAATAATTTTTGTACAAAACTTACTCATTTCCAATACTCAACACATTTTCTATAAAGTTGAATTTCCTCTTTTTATATTTTGAACCAAACAAAGAAAAAGTAAAAAAAAATGGAAAAGAAAACACCACTTTTTGGATTTCTATGAACTTTTCCTACAAATTTTAATAGAAATACATGGGAAACAAATTTTATTGAGCACTTTTACTTTTCCTTTTTTTTTATAGAAATCTTACCAAACAGCCCTTAAGAACATTCCCTCAATAATACATCTAGTAATATCACAAATGCTTTATTAGAGTAATCAAACTATTGTATCATTGGAACCATTAACACACTTCTCGCCATCTACCTGCTTCCTAGATAATTTTCTGCAGAGGGCCTTCTATGTTTTTTCCCCGACCAAAATAAATTGAGACAACTTCCCTTTCGCCAGACCAATTAAAAATGGAATTCCTCTCTTAAAACAAAAGAATTAGTCAATGAATTTAGATAGGATTAAAGAATTTCATTAACTGGGCCTTAAACTTTAGAACACATGGCTTCTGTCTTCTATAGCAATACGGCTTCAATTAAAATGTTCTGCCCTAAGAAAACCTTTTTTTTAATATTAAATATTGTATAGGGTTGGGGTTTTGTTGAGCAACTCATTCACTTATTCACTGTGGATTAGGTCAATTTAGGTTAGAGATTTTGAAGTAGGGTCAACGTTTAGGTCATACTAATCTCACAAAGTTAGCTATTGATTGCTTAATCAGACATTTAGGGCCTGTTTGTTTCGTTTCCCCCAGAATCCAAAACCTACTTTTCTTCACTTTTTCACTTTCCCCCACTTTTCTTCACTTTCTCCACTTTCCTCCAATAATATTGTGACAACTCATCCCACCACATCTCATTTCATACTTTTAAAAATAAACAAAACACAAGAAATGAGTCACATCAATCAACTCATCTAACTCACTTTCCCCCACTTTTCTTTATTTTCTATCATCTTTAAAAATTACTCATATCATCCAATAATATGGTGACAACTCATCACATCTCATTAAAATTTCCTTCCATCACTTTCCTCCAAAAAAATAAGGATTGCAAAGGAAAACTCATCTCATCTCATCATCCAATAATATGGTGACAACTCATCTCATCTCATCTGTTTTCCCCCACTTTTAAGAATGAACCAAACACAAGAAAAAAATCAAAACAAGGAAAGTGGAGGAAAACATCAAAAATTACTCACATCAACCAATAATATAGTGACAGCTCATACTTTCCCCCACTTTCTTTTATAGCTTTGACGAACCAAACCTCTGAAAATGGAGGAAAACATCAAAAATTATTTTCTTTTCCCCCACTTTCCCCCACTTTCTGCATTTTTTTGCGAAACAAACAGGCCCTTATGGTAAACAAGGTAATCCTCCATACTCATCTCACAAAGCAAGTCAGCTATTAATTGCTTAATCATACATTTATGGCAAATAAGGTAACCATCCTGCTTAAAAATCACATGACACTTTTCAAGATCATGTCAGTTACTATTATACTCAATAAATGTAACAGAACAGTTCCTCTAAAAGTGTACTTATGCCCATCATGATGATTCTAAGATGGATATTCATTTGATGCATACTTAATGTCGTAACTCTGGATGAACTTAATATTTTTCCCAAAGACGGCAGCAATAAATGCAACCAACTTGAAGGATTGTTGATATAGATACTCAAGTACATATTCCAAAAAGTACATGAACCAATATTACTGCTACGTGATGGCATACTCGGTTAGAAGCTTGAGATGTTATCCAAGTGAGGGGATTTTCCATTAAATTCTCACCAAAATTAAATTTGGTAACACAACGGATAAATTTGAAGATGAATGCGAACGCAAGCTAAATGGAAAAGTAAGATCAAAGTAGCCTTATATTTTGTAGACAGGCTTGATCCCAAGAAGGTGAAAGCATTTCCTCATGACAACAGCCGTCGCCTCGCATAACAGCAATCTACTCGTCTCTTCTGCTGATCCAACAACCTGCACGATTCCACAAAGATTCGAAACCGCAGGATATTGATAAGTTCAAAAGCAGGGTTACATAAAAACATAAGTAATGTCCCCCTGACCCCCCCCCCCCCCCCGGCCCCCACCCAACCAAAAAAAACACAAAAAAAAACACAAAAAAAAGTGCATTTATACTGAAATGTGCAACCTTCAGGGGATAGTACTAGACTATTAGTATATATACCCAGGAATACATAGACCTTACCAGTTAAAAAGGTTCTTTCATATTAAACTGGCTTACCGT
>BQKN01067543.1:291521-307135 GCA_022839385.1 Asparagus kiusianus | reverse complement strand
AATCATATGTGCCCACAAATAGATTTAATTAGATTTAAATCCAACAAGTAGTTCTTCTTCAGGTGATCTATGACTAAACATTTGATTTTATTTGGTGTTTTGATGTCAATTAAATTGATAATCTCGATATTGTTCATCTAAATTTGATCAGAGAATTATGTAGACTTTTGAAATAGTGACACTAACGGGATATGCATGTATTACAGATGCTTACACATTATGCTTGATGTGTACAAAAGTGCGTATGACAAAACCCTTGATTTTATTTGGTTTATTATGCTGACTCAGTCCACAATATTCATACTATGTCTGAAATTAATCAATCAAGCAATTCTGCAGGCCTGAAATAGTCTCAAGCTGATGATTTTTTTCGCAAAAATGGAATGCACATTGGAGATAGATGTCAATATCATGATTGATATAGAACTATATCCAATGATCCATTTCTTTGCCCAAAAAAAGTATTTCTTTCAGTGTATATGTATATATGTGTCGCATAAAAACTTGAACTGAGGGATTTAAGTATAGCTTAATAATACATTGATGAATTTTATTTCTGAAACTTCTGCCAATGATTTGGTGCAGCAAAGTGGAGATTGGCTCTTGCCTTAGGGTGTCATACTCTTTCATTGCTGGTTGCAGCAATGATTGTTATCTTCGTTCGAAGAGGAACTTCTTACGATTCAAATGAAGGTAATAATAAGAATTCAACGGCAATAAGTATCCTAATTTCAATTAATAACTTTGTCGCAGTAAAACTTATTCTTCTGAAATCTTGCGGATTTTGACTGTTCTGAAGAAATCATCGGATCATTTTCGTCGTCGCCCCTCAGCTTCAAATACGAAGACCTGAGAAATGCAACCGATAATTTCAATCAGATAAACAAGCTTCGCCAAGGTGGCTATGGTTCGGTTTACAAGGTAAAAATAAGTACAACACAATTCACATTAAGTTTTGGGCTAATTGCAAATAGACCCCCTTACTGTCGCCCAATTGCAGGCAGACCCCTGCAGTTCTATTGTTGCAGGTAGGCCCAGAGTGAAACCTTTTCTGACTCTTTTACCCTTAGAGAAAGAGAATTGTTTCTTGACAAATAGACCTCCTGCGGGTAAAAGAGTCAAAAAGTTTTCACTCAGGGGTCTGTCTGCAATTAAACTTAATTAATTTTTAAAAATAAACTCAAAAATTTTTGAGTTGTTTGCTAGGGAATTCTGCCAGATGGTAGAGAAATTGCTGTCAAGGCACTCTTCTTCAACAGAAGGCAATTGTTCGATCAGTTCTTCAATGAAATCACTCTCATCAACCAAGTTCATCACAAGAACCTCGTCAAGCTTAACTCCACGACGCTTCAGAAGTTAGGATCATACACAGAGATATAAAAGCTAGCAACATTTTGTTGGATGAGAGGTTTAAGCCCAAGATAGCAGATTTTGGCTTGGCAAGGTATTTTGCTGAGGATCAGAGCCATCTCAGCACTAGACTAGCTGGAACTTTGCAAGTCTATAAATCTCAAAGTTTTAGTTTCCTGCACAAATCAAATTCAATTTTTTTTCCTTTTCAATTGGTGACATTTTATTTATTATGGTTTAGCGGATATATGGCTTCGGAGTATTTAATCCTTGGAGAGAAAGAAAGCAGATGATTATGCCTACGGCTTTGTAGTGATAGAAATCATGACAGGCCAAAAGAACCATAGTTCAGCAGGAACATCAGCCGGGCGCCATGCTCTCACATCACTGGTAATCTTCATTTCATATATGTAATCCTAGCTAGGGGTGCAAATTAATGGACTGTATATTGATCGAATATGATAGTTACCATATTTGTATAGTCCTAGATAGAGATACAAATACAAATATAGTTTTATAGAAAACAGTATATACCTACATGTCTCATATTAGGAAAAGATAAAACAATATGATACAATAATTAATCAAGCAAGACAAGATTCCTCAAATCAGAGTTCCTCAACTTTTTCTTCACATCTAAAAACCTCAGGTCTACTAATCTAAGACTAAAAATAGCTTCAGCTGTATGATAAAAATAGGTATTCAAAATATCCATAGTTTACTTATATTTGGATCCTTACTTCATCCATATTTAACAGGATACATGTGCACGTGCACATATGCGGACATACACGCATACATACACACGCACACTCACACATACATATTTAATATCCGCATCTGTATCTGATAATACGGATATGATTATATCCTGGATGTCATATCTGTTTGCGCCCCTAAATCCTACTGCTTTTCTTCAATGTTATATATTTTCCTTATTCTTTCAGGTATGGCAACAGTTCAACTCGAAGACTGCCATCCAAATGCTCGACACGTACGATCTTTCCCAGAGGAAGAAGCTCTGAAATTATTCCATGTCGGTCTTTTGTGCACGCAGGCATCTTCGAATCTCAGGCCACCAATGTGGAAAGTTGTCGCTGTTAGATATAGGTGCTCTGCATGCAATAATTGTATATTGTAACATGTCCTATATGAATATAACATCCTTGTTCAAAATGATAGTATGCTATTTTGGTCAGATTTATCTGATATTTTAATACAGATAAAGTCCTTAGAATGATACTAGACTATCAGACATTTCAAATATGCTTGTAATAAAGAGATCTGATTTGTCGCTAACGTATATTCTAAAATGTTCGTAGTCGATGAAGTGTTGAAATGAGACATCATCTCTTTGGGAAGACTTGTGTATACTCTATTTCTCCTTTGGTAGGATGATGATCCATCTCTTGGATCATTGATGTGAGACATCGAGATGTAGTATACAGATGACTCATTAGTGAATGAGTTAACTGAACAACTCACTGAGAACATCTAATTGGTAATTATACTTAACTGTCAAATAGAAGTTCTTAAGTAATATAGTACAAAGTAGTCTATTGACCTGAGGCATGAGTGCAATATCTTACATGTCAGTATATGTGTACTTAGACTTTTACTTAACCAAAGTTCTCATTGAGTTGTGCATAACGGTTCTTGTTGGGTGCATCCCGAGACATAAGTAGATATTAAGATGTCAAGATGGGATTTGTCTCTCCCAGTATAAGGGGTTGATGTCATAAGATTGTTTGATATAACTATAGCCAGAAAATCCTTGGCCGAGGTAAATAAGATAAACTGAATATTAGTTTGATCTTATATGTTATGAGTTTAATATCAACAAACACTAATCGAGCTATTAGGGTTTGACAATTTTTCATACCCTAGGCTCGATAGTTTGACATGGTTTGACGAAGAGACCGGACTGTACTATATTATCACTGAGTGGTCCTGATAAAATCTTGTTAGCATCTTGCAGACATTTATCATAACTTATACTCGGATAGTCTTCATGTGCAGCTAGCACCTCTGTTGTACTTGTGGATATCATCCACTGCCGAGTTCTTAAGTTGAGCCCTAGAGTCACACCAAGCGCGTACTTGAATCCTATGAAACACAATTTATAGAGTGATGTGTATGATTGATACGCATATATGATTTTACCGGATACACATAAACAGTTATGTATATCAGTAAAACCGGAATGATATGTGCTTAGAAAATAAATTCTAGTATTTTTCTCATAAAGTTAACTTTTAGTCAACTAGTTGACTTTTTAGTAAACAATTGACTTTTGGTCAACTCATTGACTTTTTAGTCATACGATGACTTATTAGTCAATGATTGGAAAATTACGAAATACCGTATTTATGAAATATCGTATTGATATGATGTTTTTATTTATGAAATACACACTTTATTATACCTTGATTAATGAGTCATGAGATGAGTCATTAATGTAGTATGGTTTGAGAACATGGTTTTAGCACATGGTTTTGATTCTTCATGACTCTTTGCATGACTCATGAGATGAGTCATTACATGACTCATAAAAAGAATCATTGCATTTAGATGACTCATGGCATGACTCATGAGATGAGTTGTGACATATTTTACTTTATATATATAAGCTCTCTCTCTCTTATGGAAAGGTTAATGAAAAAAAAATTGGTTAAGTGGTTTTTTCCATATGAGAAATAAAGAAGAGAGATCTACCTCTTACTAAACTCTAGCAATCTTTGAGTAAGAGGAAGTAGTAGGATTTTAAAGTACCCGGGGTAGATATCTTGCATTGTGTCTCAAGAAGACTCTGATTTTATCAAGCTCACTTGAAGACTTGGAGATCCACTACGAGGAGATTTACTACTACAAGGAGCAAGAGCTAGGGGTTGTTCGATCTTCCATCGAATCACGCTTCAAAAGTATGACTTTCTAACTCTTGTATGCTCTCTTTAATATAAGGATCATATTAGATTTAATTAGGATGATCCTATTATGTATTTCATGCTCTCTACATACTTAGTATAATTATACATACAATATTTTGTTGCGTATTTTGCATGTAATAAGCACGTAATTTCCTTCAGTCACGACGCTGACAGGCAAACGTAAAGACCCCCCCACCTAACCAGCCTCCTTCCATCAACGTGAAGTGTGCGGATAACCAAAATGATGGCTCATACACATCTTATCTCTTATCGTCACCCTCTAAGAATTCACATTCAGTGAATCAGATGTCTATGAGTACTGTGGTTGGGAGGTAGCAAGCATAGTTAATAGCCGGGTAAAGTCCACAAAACACGCCAAAAGTTTTGGTCCATTTTGAGATAAGCCCCAAAAATCTTGAAAACATCACTTAACCCCCAAACTTTTGTGCCTTTCACAAAACCCCCATAACAAACTGAAAATATTTTTACATGCCCCCTATGGACGTAATGAGGGTTTTCTGAAACTTTATCAAATGTTCATGAGAGTTTCTGAAAAATAATGCCAAAAAAAGCTGAGGGTTTTCTCATAATGATTTTTTGGGTAAATAATCCCCTAATATTCAAAGTTAGGGAAGTATGTTCATACAATTGGGGGTTATACTAACAAAACTTCGTGTTATATGGGATTCTCTGGATGGCCCAAAAGTTTGAGGGGTTAAGTGGCGGTTTCAATTTTTGGGGGTTATATCAAAATGAGTCAATTTATGGTTTTTTTTAACTTTACCCTTAATAGTTGAAATGAATCCATGAAGGTAAGGAGGAAGTTGGCTAGACATTCTTTAACTTAGGGGCTGTTTGGTTGTATGTTTTTACCATGTAAAATGATGGAAAGTGTAAAAAAGTGAGTCCTAATGTCAGGTTTCATCACTTTACATTGTTTGTTTAAATTCTCTTTTACATGAAAAGCTTACACCTTTTGATGAGGTGTCACCGAAAGCAAAATCACCAAAATTAGGAGTGATTTTGTTGGAAAGCTTACACAATGTCATAAATGTGTCCAAAAAATTAATAAAAAAGTCAAAACCTTGTAGAAAGTGGTGAGGTGGATAACAACTTTCCATTTTGTGTCATAAGTACTCTAGTTTACATTATACTATCCAAACAATGTAATATTATTATTTTAGGATTCACAAAGATTCCTAACCAAACAATGTAAACAATTGAATGGAAAGTGATGAGGTGGATAACCACTTTCTATTTTGTGTCATAAAAATTCTAGTTTCCTAAAGGCATCGAAACAGCCCCTTATCAACTGGTTTAGGATAGATATACATCAAATGATGTACATGTTTTAGACCAAGATTTTTGTATATATCGTCTCAAAGTTGAATTCCTATCTTGGTTTCAGAATGAGAGATTGTACAAGTGTTAAGTTCAAAAGCTTCTATATAGTTTGAAGGGTGTAAAGGCCAAAGATATAAAAGATTTATGAATGTATACTCAAGCGATAGAAGATAATTTACTTTTGAGATGCCATAGACATGAATATCTTTGCATTTACATATACACATCTGCATCCCATCGAGTACATATATGGATTCAGATATTGTTTTTTGACATTGGATGGATATGGATACAGATAGTTAATTTTTCTGAATCAAAACTAATTTTGCAAAATTTATGTATCACATTTGTAGAAATAAGATGTATAGCTATTGCCAAATGATTCATTAAACGATGATTAAGTGAAGTAATTGAATCAGTACAGACCCTGTTTTAAGTTTCAAGTTGAGAAGGATAAAATGGCAAGAATACCTCATCTCTCCCTAAATAGATAATGGTTTTTTGCCTATATATACCCCCAAATCTATTGTATTTGTAGATTTTTGCTGATTTATGACCTGTATGTAAATCTTTTCTAATTAACCCACATGAACTTTTGTTGGGGATTATGGAGCACACAATATTAACCATACACAAAAAGGAGTACAAACACCAACACAACAATAAAGAGTTTTTTACGTGGTTTAGCCAAACATGCTTGCATCTGCAGTTCCTCATCAGGAAAATCTACAATGTCCACAAATTCAATATAGCCAATACAAACAATACAACTTTTGCATGGATGAAATTTGAAAACCCTACTCATCTCACATACCTCAAGGAACTGCAAACACACCGATCACTAAAAATAGCTCCAAGAGGTCTACCATCACACTACACCCCTCAAGGAACCTGATGATGTAGGATGCATAGCGATCAAATTCGTGGAGAAGTGAGACTTTCACGAGTTAAATGCAGAGACAAATGAATTATTAATTGACCATAAATAAACAACTATATCTCCCAATCTGGAAGGCCTATTGTAACATTGCAAATTTTTCCTTCTGATGATCGAATACCACTACCGATACCGATCCATAAATCAGTAAATTCTTTTCTTTCATTCATTGTATCCCATATAATCTTCTAGTATGATGATTTTAACTTAGCTAATTCTCATATTATGATCTAGTTAACTAAGTCATATCATGCATACAAAGTTAGCATGTAAACCTAAACTAACCATGCTTTAACCTTTGATTAGAGATAACCCAACTGTTAAATACCTATTTTGAAACTCTCTAATTAACATAATTGTTTAATTTGATTAGCCATGTTAGTGGGTGAATTTTTGCATAAAAACTCTCAACTTTGGCCAAATTTGAAGATTCCTCTTCACACGGGCTTTATATACTAGTACACTCCACCTCTCCTTTTGTCATTTCAAAAAAAAAAAAAAATCCAAACCTCATTCTCTCTCCTCTGGTTGACCAAACCCCAGCCACCTCTCCTCTTGTTTTAGAAAAAAATATAGATTTCGTAGCTTCATCTCTCAAGCTCTAGAGATTGAATAAGAATGAGAGAAGAAAGAAGGTAGTTTGAGGATTTTGCTGGAGGAAGTGGAGCAAATTCTCAAACCTAGGTATAATTTCTTATAATTCTCTTTTTATATTGTTATTAGGAATATAATACTAAAATTATAGGATTTAATTTAGTTTTTGGTCTTGCATGTGAGGATTTATCATTGCATGTTATATTGAAGTAATGATTGACCCTTGCATGTCAATGAAAAGTTATAAAAATTTGATTTATATATCTATGAGCATAGAAAATATAAAAATTATTGGTTTTCAAGCCTAATATGATCAAGTAATGATTATCTTGCTTTGAATTAGTGTAAACATGGGTTGCATGTCGGTTTATGTAATATAAGTATTCATACAGAAATTACAGCATGATACCTTCCTAGTAAAAAGAACATAACTTTCTCCATACATATCTAAATATGGATTTTTTTTCCTGTTTGATAAACTAGACTTCTATAGCTTTCTTCTGAGGCATCTTTTGTTTAATTCTAAGATCAATTACTTGTTCTAAACTATAGTTAGATGTAATGCATGTGCCTGAAATAGTTTGCCTGAGTCATGTTCATTGTAGAGAACATAACTCTCAACATATGCATTGCATTCATATGATTCTTTCTGTTCCTAGAGCTAGACTCAATCATCTTTATGTTGGATTAAGATTGAATTAATTTGGATAACATTTGATAAGTCTAAGCCTAGTTTTAATATATAGAATATGCACTGACAATTTTAGTCTGCCCCCTTGTGTAATTTTGTATGTATCGTGGATTATAAAAATAAAAGTTTGATAAAACTCATGGGACTTGGAAGCTAATCTATCATACTACTTATATGCCAAATATGAGCTCATTTGTATGGTGTAAGTACCCAAAATAATTTATTCATTCCAGAGAGCAATCTCTATTTTTTTCTGCTGCAGTTTTGATAGGTGTAGTTTGTTGAGAGCATAACTCTTACTATTACCATGCATTGATGTAAATTTTTTATATTCCAAAAGTAGACTTATATTAGAGTCATATGGAACTAGTTTTATATATCTTGGATATCGATTGCTCTATCATTCATCCATCCCAAACTGTTGCATGTACACTACTTTTGCTGTTGTGCATAATATAGATATTGGATGTAATCATCTAGAGTGTAGCTTATAACATGATATAAGTTTTAAGTTAGAAAATTTATAAAAGACGTAGTGTTTAGAATCTCATGTGGGTATACATGTATGTGTATATAGGACATAGAATCTTAGATTCATTCGTTGGCTGAGAGGATCCCGGCATAATCGGTAGGTAACCTTCCATTGTCTCCTCTCAAGTCTTTGAGAGTTCGATTGATTACCTCTTGAAATTCTTGTGAGTTAGTTTCTCACACTAAGTTGTATATCTTATCACTTTCATAATATTCTTATTTGATTCACTTCATGCATGGGCACTTTGTTGATTGCTTAATCATTGCTATCCTAATATTGTTTATTTTAGTTTTATACCATTGATATTCAGTTGAATAATTAAATTGTAGCATTTTGACTTGCTTCGATGGCTCGACTATTGATAATGATAGTATTCCTTTCTTTGTTGATGATTGTTAGTCTATATTCATGGATTATGTCCTGTGTGAACTAAGCTTCACCGATGGGTGGTAATAGTAATGGATCCTGGTGTGGACAATGCCCTGTGTGAGGACACTCACCGGTGGGTGTATAAAGGCATGCACAATTTTTTGATTATCCTATGATTGGGGAGTTTGGAATCCTGAATACTAGACCTTGATTATTCACATTGACATGTTATTTTATTTTGATCAATGATCACGATATAATTATGGTAACTTAATGTTGAGATCCCTTCGTTCAAATTCAAATATCTATGTCTATCCTTTTCATTCATCCCCTTATGTTGTACCTTAGATTTTTATGGTTTCCTAATTGGATCTTAGGCTCACCCCTATTATTTCTGTATCTATTCGCAGGTCATACAATCAGCAAGGATAAGGGGATTACAGACCCTGAAATTGAAGATTAACTATAGAGGAAAATCTTAGTAGGAGTTAATTTATATTCACTTTTGTAGTACTTTTGACTTATCAAACATATACTAATGTTTGTGGCTATTATCATTATTGTAATATTTTATTGTTTTCTTTAGTTTTCTTCTATTCTGGTATTCTATGGACTCTGCTGTCAACTTTGTGATCATGAGTATTGCATATACATCTCCAGTGCTTTATTTTCGACCTTCAATACACACACACACACACACACACGTAAAGATTAAGCAGGTCGACCCTTCCTATTACAGAGAGATCATGCCCAATTTTTTATGTACCTCCATAAGGAATGTTACATGTATTCTAATATATTATATGTGAAAATCGTCTGTTTCGACGAGACAGAGTCAATCAGCTTGAAAGAATCCCACAATCCCATCAGTAACACCCGTTGTTGACAGGATTTCAGAATAATTACCATTTAATTTATTTTTAGTAATAAAGTTAGAGTCAATTTAGATTAGGAATCAAAATTAATTTTGATTTAATTTGGACTGATATGTTTCCTTAATTATAAAAAGTCTTTTTTACGGTAAGATTTAGTGCTTTCTATTTCTTTATAATTCTAGTCTTATTAGGAGTCTATTTTACTATTTAATAAGAGTCATGTAATCATAGAATCATCAGATCACTTTTATCAATAAAGTTCTCTTATAAATTAATTCGCGGATTCGAGATTGTCTCTTCATGAATTCGAAGATAGTTCTTTGTGGATTCAGAAAACACTCATTGATGAATTCTGAGCTTTCTTACTTTCATGTTGCGTTACGTGATAACACAAATCACTCTATAGTTCTAAGAGGATCCTCCCTCACATGAAGGGGATGACTTTCTAAACACCACCACATCCTTTTTTTTATAGCTTCAAATAATAAGTTCAAGAAGCCAAAACCGCATCATTTCATTTTCCTACACATTAGTCCTCTAAACTTCCACCCTTCACATTCTTCAATATCGACTAGCCTTCCAATCCTTTCAATCTTCCTTAATTAACGCCATGCACTCCTCAGTTATGAAATTTAAGGAGAACCCTACAACTTTACAAGGGTGATAACGAGAGGGGGAGAATTAGCAAATGTGTAGATTTTTTATAGGGTGAATTTGCAATGAGATATATTTGGGGGTTATATCTCCAAAAAGTCCTATTCTTTAACATTTTATAGTGGTCACTTTCCCTTGCTCAAAATTACCGATTCTGCCCCCGCACCATCTGCATCTCGTGCACATTATTCTATGAACCTCTTGCTCCGGCGAGAGCTTTTTAAAACCCCTCACTCTCCTTCCTCCATTTGGCGGCAATCGAAACCCTAGATTTGTCCCTCGAGCTTCAGCAATGGCGTTCTGGTGGCCGCTGCTCGTCTCCGGCATCGCCTTCGCGTTCTGCAAGCTCCTCTTCATGCTCATCCCTCCCAATGTCCCCTCGATCGAAGTCGATGCTTCCGATGGTACTCTTTTTCTTGATTTTTTTTCGAATTTTTCAGTTTTTTTTGGACTGATTAGGGTTTTGCGTTTGGTTTTGATGCAGTGTTGGAGGATGGCAGCCAGACTAAGGAGAATAGCTACATTTATGTGAGTATTTTTCTCTGGGGTCTTTTTGAATGTAATTTTCCCCAAAACAGCATGACTTAGGGTTTTTTTGAGTTGCTAGTGAAGCTAGCAGTTTATTTATAGTTGCAGTTAGGGTGTCGTACTTTAAGTGAGTATTATTGGATACTGATCGTTGGAATGGTTTCTAGTGTTTCTTGCTTTGTAATTTAAAAAAAGGCACGATTTTGGGGTTCTTTTGAGTTCCTAGTTAGGATATCATTCGTATAGTGTTGGCATACGTTGATTCTTAATGGTTATCTTTTATGTGGACACACTTATATTTAGTGATTGGTTAGTATTTAGGGGCTTATCTAAGTAGGAAGGAAAGTAATAGTTTGCATTGATTTCTGTAGATACCGAGGAAGGGGAAGTCGGCGCAGACTGACAAGGTTCAGTGTTATGAGCCTGCCACTATGAAGTACTTGGGATATTTTCCAGCGTTGACCCCTGACGAGGTTTGCTTGTTCGATTTTACCCTTTGATCTATTTCTTGTTTAATTTTTTGAGAAATCCATCCTTACATGTGGCAAATGTTGTATTAATGCATTACTGAATTGTTATTATTTTAGCGGAACAGTGAGTAACGATTCTCATGTTTATAAGAATTTAACAAGCGAAAATTATACAAGTACCACCATATAGAAAAGTAGTGGTAGCTAACTTGAGTCAATACAGAAGAAACAATTAAAAAAAAAAACATAAAATGACCAATTGAAAGGACTGGACATGATAATTAAAGTTTTTTTTCTGAACTATTAAAGAGAAAGAGCTTCCTGTTGTCTCAAATCTTATAGCTTTTGGATATCCGAGTGCATCGGGCAGGTAAGTCATCAAGTAGCTTTCCTGAGCAGGTTTAGGATCACATGGATTAGACCACTGAAAAAACTTCTGAACTGGTTTTCTGGAGTTATAATGCCCAGTGACTTCTAATAGCTCCTAACTGTTGGAGTTAAGATCTAATCAAGCATTGCATGCAACATAGATCATTTAACATTGTGGTAAAGTTGCAGTGGTTAAAAATGAGGTAAATGATGGTAATCACAGTTGTCCTGCAGGTAAAATTCACTCACTTATTTCAGATTGTTCTCATAGACTTGTGTCTTTTTTGCTCTTTGAGCCTTATTTCAATTGTCAATTTCCTGTTGCAGGAATATGTCTCTTAGATAAAGAATTCACGTAAAAAGTCATTCCCTTGAAAAGAAAAGATCTACAGTGGAAAGAAAAAGCAACTTTTCGGAGTCTGAAGTTCTATGTTCAATTTTCAAAACAATTTCTTTTTCTTCTTTCAGGAAACTAGATTCAGTAGTTGGAAAGTAACTCCAAACTCCTGTTTTCCTTAAATCTGTATTCTTTCTGTAGGCCATGATTCAAGGAAATTGCTTATGATCTCTGGATAAGATAGAACTTGGAAGCTTAGTTATTTTAACAATTTTCAGTATGTTATTGGCTACTGATTCTGGACACTCAGAACTTTCGCTAGTCACTTCACTAGTTAAGTATATTTCTCGGTGTAGTTAATCATTAGCATATACTTTAATTCCTTCCAACCAAGTTCTCTTAGATCTATCTCTGGTCTTATTTGTTTCATTAACTGAAATCTTGTCATTTCAGTTAGGTGCATTTAGTTGGCCTCCATTGCACATTGTTAAACCATCTCTATTGATTCTCTCTTATTTATCCTCAACATGAGCAAACTCTAACCTCCTATTATGCACTCAGTTCTTATCCTAGCTCTTCGTGCGTATTTACACGTCCATCATAACATTCTTAGTTCTATTACTCTCATTTCTCACACATGTTGTTTGTTAATTGCCCAATATTATGGTTCTGAAAACATCATCAAATGTTAAATTACTTTATTTCAAGCTTACTAAAAAAACTATCTCTTGCTTTTAACAGTTGTCTCTTCACTTGTGTTATAATTAACCGTTAGAGGTTTGCTAGTCCTGAGCTTCAAAGAGTTTCTACCCTATTGTTTTTTCCCCTCTTTCTCAACATGACCACCCATCAGCATCACCAAACAAATGCACTTAAAACAAATTTGCCACTTGCTACCTTCCTTTAGTGTATGTGGATTGTATTTCTTGTAAATGATTGCAATAAAATGTTCTCTGTGTCACTTTCAAGTTTTATTGATTCAGATTTTTTATTTCTTTTTTTATTGATTCAGATAATGATTGAGTGTACTTTTGAAGTGTCATCTCTGCTGATGGGTACTGATTCAATGATTTTATCAGGTCAAGGAGCATGTGGCACAGGCTAGGAAGGCACAAAAAACATGGGCAAAGAGTAGCTTCCGTCAAAGGCGCCAATTTTTGCGAATACTTCTGAAGTATATAATAGAACATCAAGAGCTTATATGCGAGTAAGTGCTATATCTTTGTTTTATGAATTATTTTTTTCTCATTTTGGAACTTGAAGAAACACATTGCTACTCTTCATATGGAGATTTGAATTTTGTAACTGATATTATCTTCATATGGCTTTTAAGTTGCTACATGAGGCAATAAGTTTTATATATGTCTTACCTAGTTTATAATGATTTTCATTCTCCTACAACCAAGTATATCATTTTCTAATATTGATGCCATATATTGATACTAAATTTTGCTGGGTTGGGCCTTTCACCCAAAAGAACTTTTTTTTTTCTATTGTTAGTTCTTACCATTATTTATCTGCTGTAGAATATCATCCCGGGACACTGGAAAGACAATGGTTGATGCTTCTCTGGGAGAAATAATGACTACTTGCGAGAAGATTACTTGGCTTCTGGATGAAGGCGAAAAGTGGTTAAAGCCTGAATACAGGTATCTGTGATATCTTCCTCTCTATTGCATTTAAATTTTATTTATCATCAATCTTGTTTATCCTGTTTGGCAATCATAGACATGCTGTGATTTATGTCCTCTCTGTATATAAGTTATGATCCAACCATCATAGGGATTCCCTTTTTCCTCCCTTTTCTTCTTCAGCTTTTTGGTGAAACTTTAACTGAATTTTCATAATTGATGCAGAGGGCTCATTTAAAAATTACAGCTTATGATGACTAATTGACTGATTGATCAATGCTTTCATGCACCTTTCTCAATATATAGTTCGGTGTGATGGTTTTTTTTTTTTTTGGGGGGGGGGGGCGATTTCTTTGCCTTATTATGATGTTTATTGTGATTTTAATTGTAGATTATTGGAAAAGAATGCCGATGCTCTGACACTAATATACGAAAATAGCACTTGCATCCACATAAATATTCATCTTCCAAATAACGTAAGATTATTGAGCGGTGGCAGATAGCTGCAATAGAACTGCAAACTAGTGTTCCGGGGGGGGGACTCGGGATAATATAGGACTGGCAAGCAGGAAGTGCATGCCATATGGGATGCGAAAATATCTTAATGGAGATTTGAAAGTTTGGTTAACCTTTAAAAGAAAAGAATCTATGTTAGCAGAGAAGCTACATCTGGTTGATTATATAAATTATATTAAATATCTATGTTCACTGAATTCAGATGTAGTGGAAGATCAATGCTGCACAAGAGAGCAAAAGTTGAGTTCTATCCGCTTGGAGTGATTGGGGCAATTGTTTCCTGGAACTATCCATTTCATAACATTTTTAACCCAATGCTAGCTGCAGTATTTTCAGGAAATGCTGCAGTGATTAAGGTATATAATTTCACATAACTTGAACTTTTAGTTTTTGTTTTTTCTTGTGTATGTACACATGAAGTATTACATATTGCATATTGTGTTATAAGTTGTTTATGTTTTTCATACATGTGTTTGGACTTGTCCATAAATTATCTTGTTTATATACTTGACTCATGAAAACTGGTGGAAGTTTTGTTTTGAACTGTAGCAAAAATGGTTTATAAACATGCTTGACTGAAGCAATTAGTATAGCCATATTTATCTTAGTTTAAATGCATGATTACAGGTTGAAGAGAAAATAGTGGTGTAAATGCAGGTTTAGGATCAGGGTTAAGGTGTTATAGGGTTTAAAGGATGAGAGTTGGGGTTTAGCTCTGGTAAGGCTTAGAATTAGGTTTAGTTTTTTATTTTGTCGTTCTGGAGTTTGAGTGAGAGACCAAGAATCAGGAGAGTTTGGGTGTGCATATTGGCTTTAAGTTTGAAACAAATTGTTTCAATGCACAATTTATGGAATTTGGTCCTCTTTTTCATCCCACAATTCTATGTTAGGACAACATTTTATGCAAACGTTTCAACATACCAGATTGTTCGAGTTCATGGAAGTGTCTTTAGCTGCAAATGGAGTTAAAGATATTTTTATTCATCCACTCTATAAGAAGCACCAAACAGGATTATCATTCGTCCCGCAAATATTGGCTTAGTTATTTGATATTATCCTGCTTTATTTATAAATGAGGTATTGTTACTTGAAACTACTCATATGCTTTTGTGTAGGTCTCAGAGCATGCTAGTTGGTCAGGATGCTTTTATTTAAGAATTATTCAAGTTGCTTTGGCTGCTGTTGGAGCCCCAGACAACCTGGTTCATGTGATAACAGGGTGTGTGTTACGGACATTTTGATTTTCATTCTATTCACTGCATTTTAGTAACTTTAATTGATTAAGGATCATTACATTTGCTTTTACTATTTTCATTGGCAGGTTTGCAGAAACAGGACAAGCTCTTGTATCGTCAGTTGACAAAATCATTTTTGTTGGATCACCTGGTGTGGGGAAAATGGTACATGTTACATGTTGACTGCTATTTTTCTCAGTGCCACATGTTATGCTTTGGACGGTCTTTATGTAGTAAAGCTAACAAATGAGCATG
>BQKN01067543.1:268495-286521 GCA_022839385.1 Asparagus kiusianus | reverse complement strand
CACCACCACCACCACAGTTTGAACAAATCACAGACGTTTTCTTGAAAATTTTGGAGAACGAGTTGTATCGTTCGTTATTGAAGCTTGTTGTCTTATTACGGCAGACCTGCGTAGTGGTAGTGAATGACACACTGTAGGCACGTGAAACCCGAATGCCTTGAATTTTTATTTTTTTATTTTTATGAATTGAGAGATGACAACACCATTAGTTTGATTAGGAGTAGTTGGAAGAACAAAAATGTATTTTTACGACACCATTGGTTTCTACTCCTCATTTTTTGGCCTGTTTAGCTATGCAACAGTTATGTGGTGTTATAATAGCAGCCAACCACTCCTATCCGAAGACGCCCTTCAAAAATATTTGTGGCCGAACATTTGCGCAGATGCGCGGGAGTAGATCATGTTGAATGCGGCGCGTTCTGACCAACGGTCGAGAAGCTCGATGCTATTTTAAAATGCTCGATGCTATTTTAAAATTTTGAGCTCGGAGCAAAATGGATCAAAATGAATCCTAACAACGAAACTTTCCAAACCAGATTTCTAATGGAGGGGTAAACAGATCGTATGAAAATGAGGGTGTCTAGCATGCGTTCTCTAGGATGAGAAAAATGTCGGGAGCTCGGACCAACCAGACCATGTCATCATTCACAAGGTTACTTTAGTTGAATAAATGTTTTGTTTGATCTCTTTCAATGGACTAACAGGATAGGAGGGCTTGTGTCTATCATTAGCTACAGTTTGATATAAACTTAGGGAGCTTAAAATGTTCAGTATTCACTGATTTTCCATGTCACCTACCCTGGATGAAGCTTTTTAGTTAACTACCATGAATGTTACTATGTGACCAAGAATTGTATCCACCTAGAAACTTCTTAAAGCAATTGTTTTCCTATGGTTCATTGTTCTTTCTGTTTTGCTTTAATTCTGGTGGTCATTTCACCATATATCTTATTAGACGTGTTATATTTTAATATGCTGCCCAACTTTCGTGGCATATTTAGCAAAGGAATTCTTCATGTATTTTATTTTACATTTCAGAAATGTACTAGGATTTATTATCATCCTACAGTTTGCTAAATCGTTAAGGAAATTAACTAAATGGATCGATGACTTTGTTAAAGATTCCATGTCCAAGCATAGAAAGTGATATTATTGTTTATTGGGAAATTTGAGTTGAAACTGACATATAATGGTTGCTACTTAGCAGAAAAGCATACACAAACTTTCCTTTGCGTATATCTTTTGATAAATGGCTTTATCTCAATGATTGAATTGTTCTTTTGTCACTTCAAATACCACAATGAGTTGATTTCTTCATAATAGGTGGACATCTGTTAATATAAACATTAAAAAATTTTCCTTTTTCTGTGTTAACTGTTTACCATCCCCAAATTGAACTTACTATCCCTGTAGTTTTATCGTTGTAGATTGACCCCAGAAAGAGTTCTATTGTTGCAGATAGACCCCCTTAGTGAAAATCATTGTTGCAGATATACTCCCTGAAAAGGGTCCAATTTTTTTTTTTTGCTCAGAGGTCTATGCACAACAATATAACTACATGGGCAGTAAGTTCAATTTGGCGATAATACAGAGAGTCTGCAACTCACCTTTTTACCCCACTTTTTTTATTTCCTGTCATCTCTTGTGCAAGCAATTCAAAATGAAGATGATTTCTCTGAGCAAATCCGGAAGTCATTATTGCTGGTATTTAATTTATTTCCTCAACAGCTCTTAGATTGGATGGAAAAAAATGGTATGACCATTTCTACTACCAACCATGCTGTCCGTCTTGATCTTATATCAAAAGTCAAAGGAATCGAAGCAGCCGAAGATTACTTCTTCAACCTTCCGAAATACGCAAAGAATCAGAAAACCTTTTCAGCCCTCTTATCTAGTTATTGCCAGGAAAAAATGGCAGACAAAGCTCTTGCTCTCTATGAGGAGATGGAAGAATTGAATTTCGCTACAAGCACTTTGGTCAGAACTAATCTCATGACTCTCTACATGAAGCTAGGCCAGCCCGAAAAGGTAATTTTCCATTTTCAAGAAATGAAACAAGATGGTTTGTTTCTAGATAGGGTTGCATATGGTCTTCTAATAAATAGCTACGCTTCATTGAATGATGTAGACTCTGTTGAAAGAGTTGTACAGGAAATGAAAGAAGAAGGTAAAGTTTCTCCAGATTGGACCATATATTGTAGTCTGGCCACCTTTTATAACTCATTAGCATTGTTCGATAAATCAAATTCTGTTCTTCAAAAAGCCGAGGAAACTATGAACCGTCATAATCGAGCCCCTTATGAATATATCATATCTTTATATGCAAGTGCTGGTAATTTATCGGAGGTCAAGAGGATGTGGAAATTACTGAAGGATGGCTTTACTAAGGCTAACAACATGAGCTATTTGTGCGTGCTCCATGCTCTTAAAAAGCTCGGCGATGTAGATGGTCTAAAGAATTGCTTTCAAGAGTGGGAATCAACTTACGTTTCTTTTGATGTGAGATTGGTGAATGTAGTCGTAGATGCTTATCTAAAAAATGACATGGTTGAAGATGCCGAGTTACTGTGGAAGAAGGCTGTTAAGGCCTTAGAGAAGGGCGATGGAAATGACTTGAAAATGTTGGAGATGTTCCTTGATTATTACTTGAAGAGACATGAGATGGATTTTGCTTTGAAGTACTTGAATATTATGAAATCGAAGGGGTTGAAGCCCGGTGAAGAGAAATTAAATGAGTTTTTGAAGTATATTGTGGAAGTGAAGGATGTGGATGGGGCAGAAGCATTCTCAATGATTTTGGAGGAATTCAATTGTTCTTGATGTAGAAGCCTGTGAAAGTGTCGGTTAATTAGAAAAACTCAGTTTTTGCAAGTTATAACGAGTTTTCAGCTTTTATTTTCTAGATTTCATATATTTAGGGGTTAATTGCTCGTAGACCCCTGTAGTATTACTGTTTTGCCCTTGCTACCCATGTACTATTGTTGTTGATAGACACCTATGTTAAATTTTTCGACTTGTTTACCATTTGTGAAGTTTCAGCAGGTACGGCTTCTGGCTGAAATCTGGATGAAATTAGTGAGTGAGGGTAAAAGAGTCCAAAATATTTAACCTAGGGGGGCCTATCTACAATGATGAAGCTATAAGGGTAGTAAATTCAAAACGACAATACTACAATGGCCTATGTGCAATTGACCCTCTATTTAGATTGACAGGGTTATATTTTGATGTTTTAACTTGGAACGACTGATGTGTATCATTTTCTGAGAGCTGCTTCTTTTCCCTGTAATGATATTATGGTGTAGTGTCTCATTGACTCCATCCTTGTTTCTCTGATAAAATGACTGCTGGATGAAGATAATAATTATTAGGGTGTGTTTGGCAACTCATTAAACCTTAAACGCTTTTGAAAAGAACTGGTTTAGTTGTCGACTAACACCCCCTTGGTCCACAACTAAACAAGTTTAAAGGCCCAAAAATAAACTATCGTAAATTGGTTCACTACTGGACCAGTTCATACTAATCAACAAAGCAACATAAAATTAGATCAAGTTCAAATTTGTCTCAGATGTCAACATAGAAAAATTGAATGAGAAACAAAATTCTTTACCAAATTTCACTTTTTTTTTTTTAGTTTGGAGAAAATCAGGAACAAAGTTACGGGCCTATTGGCTTTGGGGTATCAAACAAACTGTCAAATTAACATCAAATTGAAAACTTGGAACTCAATTTGTGAACAGAGTACCAAAAGTTGAAGTTAAAGATGAAAGTTTGGGGTATTGAAGCGCAAATAACCCTTAGTTAATACGCTTTTCTTAGTTTTCTCTGAAAAAATCTTGCTGATATAAAAGCTTCGTCGACAAGTCGAACGGCTCGGTTCACGATAGGTAAAAATGTGGCGAGGTAACAGTGAACAGATCTCTCCTCCCTTCGTTCAGTTAAACCCTAGCTAAACCCTTTAAATCAGAGAGGATTCAAGGAGATAATATGATGATGACGATGATGATTATGGTGGCGAAGAACCGGATCCGAGGGCTACCGTTGAAAACGGCGGTGACCAGAGCGTTTTCAACTGCGCCTCCGAGCGGTGAGAATAAGAGACTCTACCGGCGGTTATCGGCTCTGGGAACGAACCCAGGCGTTACCCGGACACTGGACGAGTGGGTGAAAGAAGGGAAGGCGGTGACGGAATCCAAGCTGGTGAACATCGTTAAGGAGCTCCGCAGGTACAAGAACTACAAGCCTGCTCTAAAGGTAAGTGACCAGAATGCCCCTCTTCATCTTTATAACTGGCAGTTTAGCGCATCCAATTTAGATGAAACGTTTTGATCCGTTAATAAAATCAATGCTTCTGCTATGCATTCTTATGATACTCATCATTTCGGTTATTTCTCAGTTCTGAATTAAAACGTAAAGTGAAAGTAATGGAATTGGTGGTATAATATAGATATATGAAGATAGGGGGCGTATAGAGAATTAATCAAGATCGAGGGGTCTAATGTAAAAAAGAGAACTTTCAAGTTAACTCAGGGACTGTTGTAGTTAGTAATTTTGAAGAAGAAATTATGGGTTGGCAGGTGTTGCATTAAGATGGGTTGCCTTATGGGTAGTCTTCTACTTGGGGTGCCACAGAGTTTTGCTTCAACATGGCTGAGGTTAAACATGACCAACTATAATGGCGAAGATGATGATGACGTCTCCGACCTTAATTTTTCATGAGGCAGTGAGCTCTCTCTTAGTTGTTACCTGTATCTTTATGGTTTCATGTGTGTCGGTGTAGACCAGACATTGACCTTCGTATTGCTTTGCAGACAGTGTACATCCCAACCTCATGATCTATTGCATCTTGTAGAAATCCCTCCCTTTTTCATTACTCCTATTTTGATAGTTATCCATCATGTTAACATACTTGCTTACTTTATTTTCCTAAGCCCCTTTAGCCCCTAAGTTTTTATCCTTTTACGTAGTTATTTTTGGTGCAATATTACCCTTATCTAGAGAAATTTTAACTATTATATTTTTGACGAACTTGATATGGTTGAAATTTGATAAATTTCTAGTGTAGATACTGAAGTGAAAAGGAGATATCATCATCAGACGGAAATTTGGTATCATAAGCATGAACTTGGAGGGTTGTGAATTGTCCTTTAATTGTCTTTTGAGATTGTGTTTCATGTGTCAGTAAAGTTATGATGTGCAAAGGGTGTTGTCAATATCTTGTTGGTTTCCTTTTCTTTACTCTCTAAGTTTCATTTAACATAAAGTGCATAGTTTGTATACCCCCCCCCCCCCCCCCCCACACACACACACACACACACATGGAGAAGGTGGAATTCGAGCTCTTGTAGGTTACAACCCATATAACATGCACGTGTCAAGAGTGTAAAACCAATATAAAAGAATAGCTTACAATTTTACGATAAAAAATTAATATCGAATACTAATCGACACCTTTTATAAGTTTACTAATTAACTGCAAGTATACGGAGAGTCTGCAAATGGATTGAATCGAGGTCTTCCCAGTGGAGGTTGATGAGAAGTCATCTCATTGATATGTGAGCTCATCTATTGTTAAAGCTTGAAATGAATATTGACCAAGAATGAAATATGCTATTGAATTTTGACTATTACTATTAGTTATGTTATAAATAGATTATAAGTCAAATCAGTTTAAATGTCACTAGAACTTATTAGAGAAACAATATTTTATCATTGTGTTAAACCCAAAAAATTAAAGTTTCGGCTTGGACACAAGTGACATGCCTAACGCAATTTCCATGGATTGTGAATATGCGAGGCATACAAGTGTATGTGCTTTATAGCAGTTTGAGTCTGACGACATTAGGATATACTTTCTTTAGCTTGTTTCTTCTCAGAACCAAAGTTGGTTCTGATAAGAAATGAGATTCCAATAAAAGAAATATAATTGGGTGATTGACTTATTAATCAAATTTGCCTGTCGTCTCTTGTCTGTACTAGTTTTAATCCAATTGTCTTCTCGAATTCAATTCTTCCAGCTCCCATTTCCCTCATCTCCTCTTTCGTCAAATTTATTCTCTTCTATAATGATATGTAGGAAAAAATTCCCCATGAATATACCTTATATTGTGAACAGATAACCAAAATTTTACTGCACTAATTTTTCATTTTCCCCATACTCTCGTGGTTCTTTTGTATTATATCAGTTATAGCAAGACAGACATGTTTATGTTCAAATCTCTAAGGAATTAACTAATCTTTAAGACTGTAACAGTGCCAGAGTATAGTAGTTGTATCCTGCTTACAATATCAATATTACTTTCATTCAGACATTTTAACAAACCTATATTAATTATCTATCTGCAGATAGATCTCCAATCTCTTTGTTTTTTCTTGCTCTGGTGAGAAATGATTCTGCTTCCTTTTACATGAGGTTATTTCTCTGCTTTGTTCAAGTATTTTGATGAATTTATCCCTGGAAACCGTGTGGATATATCGACGAATATCTAAATTCTAAATAAACAATGAAAATCAGATTTTTATTGTTTCTCTTGCTAAGCAATTTCTCTTTTCTGCTTTTAAACCCTTTCCGGGTACCACACCTGATGATAAAAAGAATAGGGCTAATTGCACATAGACCCCCAGTAGTTTATTGATTTGATATTACTGCCTCTGTAGTTCCATTGCTGCAGATGGCCTGGGTTAATTTTTTTTCTGGCTACTTACCCTTGATGAAATGTTGGCAGGTATAGCCCCAGGATGAAGTTAGTGAGTTAAGTGAAGCTAACGAGTCAAAAAAAATATTAACTCGGACAGGGGTAGTAAGTCTAAAACAGCGAAGCAACAGGGGTCTATGTGCAATTAACCCTTAATGATAAACTCAATAACATTACTAATAGCTTAAATTGTTAACAGGTGATAGATTGGATGGAGAAAAGAGGTTTCGGCATCAACGAAAGCATCCATGCAATGCGCCTAGATCTTATAGCCAAATCCAAAACCCCAGAAATCGCCGAGAAATACTTCTCCAAACTCCCCGAACTAGCAAAGAATCAGTTTACATATGGAGCTCTTTTAAACATCTATTGCCAAGAGAAAGCAGCAGATAAAGCCCTTTCCCTTTACGAGAAGATGAAAGAACTCAACCTAGCTTCAAATACTCTAGTAACTAACAACATCATGACCCTTCACTTAAAATTAGGCCAACACGAGAAAATCCCGACTCTATTTCAAGAAATGGAATCTTTGAAAATTTCTCCGGATAGAATCACTTATGGAATTTTGATGAGCAGCTATGCATCTAGAAACGATATTGAATCAGTTGAGAAAGTCGTGGATGAAATGAAAAGAGGAGGTAGGGTTGGTTTTGATTGGAGCTTGTGGTGTAATCTCGCTGGTTATTATAACTCGTCAGGATTTTTCGAGAAAGCTGAATCTGTTCTTAAGAATGCTGAGAAAATGATGCCTTCAGGAGATAGAGAAGCTTACCATTTTCTCATTACTTTGTATGCTGGTGCTGGTAATTTGTCAGAAGTTAAAAGGGTGTGGAGATTGCTCAAGGATTCATTTAGGAAGATGACTAATATGAGCTATTATCATATGTTTCACGCTTTTAAGAAACTAGGAGATGTTGATGAGTTAAAGAAAATCTTTGAAGAGTGGGAATTGCATTTTGATCATTTTGATGTAAAATTGGTGAATGTAGTGTTGGATGCTTATCTAGAGAAGGGTATGATTAAAGAAGCCGAAATTATATGGGAGAATGCTATATCCAAGGGTTGTGGATCTGATTTTAGGACATTTGAGCTTTTTGCTAAGTATTACTTGGAACAAGGTGAAAGGGATTTGGCTACAAAGTTGTTGGAGAGGTATGCTTGCATATTGAAACAAGAAAAAGGTAGGATCAATGAAGGAAAAGCAAAGAAGTTTATTGAACATCTTGGGGGAGTGAAGGATGTTGATGGGGTTGAGGCCTTTTGCAAGAGTTTTAAGGATCTAGTGTGTTTATATCCAAAGAAGAAGAAAAAGAATGCGGTCTCTCGCAATTTTGGTCAATAGGAGCCTAATATTTTTCCAGACAAATAGTTGATGAGGATGATCTTGGAGTTGGTTCAAAGAGTGAGAAGTTGGTTGAAAGAGTTTGGGAAGTGTTCATGCAGAATATAATTGGAAAGAAATGTTAGCATGATTCCTTGTTAACCAAAGTCTGATGATTTAAGTTTTGGGATAATGGTTCTTGGTATGGTATTTGCACATTTTCTGTTAGTTTTTTTTTCTAGAAGTCTTGTACAAATATGAATATTACCTGGAATCTGGATGCTATTCTCTATTTAGTGTTAATACACTAATATCTATGCTTAATTTGGACAGGTGAGTATGCATGGCTGCGTGTAGACTGCAGAAGTGTTGATACGTTTATGCGGCAATGGAGGTTACTGGTAGTAAAAACAATCCAAAGTTGACTCTCGAAATATTTTCTGCAAGGGATTTAAACTAACGAAGAATTTTTCAAAACAGCCCCGTTTCAATTTTTTTTAAATCGACCGATTTTTTTTATTTATCAAAACCGACCCGTTTTGTGCCACGTCAGCTTAATCACTTTCCTAAACAGTCAGGGTTGCCAACCCCGACTATTTAGGAGGGTGTTAAACCCTAATTAGAAGCATTAAACCCTAAAAAATCATGTCCTAAACAGTCGGGGTTGGCAACCCTGACTGTTTAGGAAAGTGATTAGGCTGACGTGGTAAAAAACGGGTCGGTTTTGGTAAATAAAAAAAAAACGGTCGATTTAAAAAAAATTAAAATGGGGCTGTTTTGAAAAATTGTTCTTAAACTAACAGTAACATATCAGTGACTTGTTGATAATGTGTTGAACTTGAACATCAAACTTTAGCCTGCTGGTCTGGGGATGAACCATTTTTGATCGTGGGTGCATTATTTTGATTCTGGGTAAATCAACAGTTTTTATCTTCATCATTTGGATTGAGCTATATGTTCGGTGCAAGAAGGCATTATGCTCATATGACTATATTTTATGAGGTTAATCGTACATATAGACTCTGTAGTGTCGTACTTTAAAACTTATGACACTTCTAGTTTGGTTTTTGAAACTTATTACACTTAATAGTTTGATTTGGGCAGATAGACCCCTCAGGTGAACTTTAGTGACTTTTGTTGAGGGTAAACGAGTCAGAGAATATTTAAAAGGGAGTCTATCTGCAAAAATCAAATAATAGAGTGATTTTTTTTAACTCTTAAAATTGTTAAAAAGATTTTGAGGAGGTGGATAGGCCTCTATAGTTCTTTTTTTTTCTTTTTGAACTTTTAAGAACATAAAAAAGTTCACTAAAGCGATGTATTCACACAAATAGGACCACAGAGGGTTAATTTGCAATTAAGTAATACTATAAGAGGTCTATTCGTAATTAACCTGATATTATCTTATTTAATCTTTTACTTGGAGAAATCTCTAGGCGCATGACTCTATGTTCAAATAAATTTTCTTAATTACATTGCAAGGATGCTCACCAAACGCGAGATTTGGTTATTAAAAATAACAGCAGCTAGATAATTTTTTTTTAACAATAAAAAAAATAACAACAATATTTGCAGCATTAATCTGAATAAACCCAAGGGCTACGAAGATTCATAAGCTCCATCAACTCACTGAAAATATAATAAAAAATAAAATTAAAATCAGGAGAGCAAGCGTATTTCATTACCTGAGCTCAGAGCAGCGTCCCCGAAGTGACACAGCTGTAGTTACAGCATCTTGACGGGGGGCAACATGGTCATTGACAAACCCCCGCTCCGCTCACCGCTGCGCTGCTATAAAAATCCCCATTATGGCGGGTATCAGAAAAATACACTTTAAGAGAGAGAGAGAGAGAGAGATGAAGAGCTCAGAAAAAAAGATAACTTTTGAGCAGTACCTCCAATTTTATCAATTTTCGTGGTTCTCCAATATCTCTAGATTCAGCCTCAATCAGGTATCGATTTTATCAATTTCACCCTTTTTTTTTATTTTTACACTTTTCACCTTCCTCTTCTTCTTTTTTACAATTCTATTTTCAGATCATAGAGATGCACGGCTTCGTCAAGCTCCACTTGGAACGCAAGGTTTCCCCATTCTCAACCCTCTTTAATTTTTTTTCTTTCAATTTACCCCCTCATTTCACCCCCTTCTTTGCGTTTTTAGCATCGTCTTCGAGAATGCTTGGAAGCGATCGATCTCATGGAACCGGCTCGATCGACTCTCGAGGATTCCGTCTCCTCCCGCGCTTTTCTGAGCGGCGACGAGATCGTGAACGATCTCGAGGAGATCGGATGGAGAGAGGGGCGACTCCTCGTTCGGTCGATCAAAACCCTAGAATCTGACGCCGAGCGAGAGCTCATCGTCGCCGACGGGGATCTGCCGTTTGCCACGTCAGCGAGGGCTCGCCGGGACCGGAGGCGGCGGATCCCGTCGGCGGAGTTCGTGATCGTCGGAAAGAGGCCGAGGTCGAGGAGGAAGAGGGCTTCGGTGAACGCGCTGATGAGTGCGACTGCTGCTGCTGTCGTTGGATCGTCGGTCTAGTCGTCTCCGTCGATGGATGTTGATGACGGTGACGAGATCTTCGTTCCGAGGCCCCCGCCGCTTCCCGTGGAACCGCGGCCGGAGACTCCGCCGTCTCCGCCGCCTCCGCCGCCGCCGTTGGATTCTCTGCGCTTGGACCGATCTTGACCGTTTGATGCTCCTGTGGGTTTCTGCAGAGATGCCTGCGCGCCTTTTCTGTTATTTTTTGACGTTTTGTTACGGAAGCTTAGGCCCTTCTGTTGGTTGTTAATTACGAACTGGCCACTGAAGCCATGTCGCCCAATTATTTCTTGAAAAAAAAAAAACGTAAAGAAAATCATGTGCGTAGTAGAAGAGCAGAACATTTTTGTCTTTTAGTATTAAATTTAAAATCAGTTTAAATGATATGTAATGTCTCTCGGAACATAGATATTAGTATAAAGAAGTAAAACATCAGTAGAAGATGGTAATAACGCTGTATCAATATAAACAGTACAGAAATCAGTGCAATCATCAACTTTAAAATAAAAATTGAAGTATGATGCAATTTTTTTTTTATCCTATGACATTTTATAAAGGACGGCACATGATTTTTTCCCGTCTATTTCACGGTTACCGGTACAAAAAGACTTGAAATACCAACTAGTTCTGATACATTGAGAGACAACTTACAAGGCATAAGAGATTATGCTTGAGTTCCGTACGACGCTCAATTTTAATCATGATCGTCTGATAATGTTGTACGGATGTGATTCACTTACAACATGATCAATGTTGTTTTATTCATGAATTGCACTTGTTTTAACTCCGGTTAAATTATTAAATTGGTATATTTTGTTTGACATATTTACCAAATTGGTACATTCACCTACTCCAGCGACAACAAGGTATATAAAGTGGGAATCGGTGACGATAATGTATAAATTGCTGGCCGGAGTAAACATTCGGCGACTTCACATCACATGACGGATCATGTGAGTTTGATGTGGATCCTTTGGGATGATGACTGACATGACAAAGTTGACAAGGAGTTTTTCTTCAAAGTAGGGCTCAAAAAGGGGTTTTCAAATTTTAGGTCTTATTCTCCTTCCTAAGATTAAAATTGGCATTCTCCGTTGGAAGTGGACATGAATTCTTCGAGCTCAAGCCCCAGTTTCAACGGAGAACACACTTATTTTAAGGAGGAGAATAAGACTCAGAGCCCCTTTAGCCCTAACTTGAGGGAATCTTTTTAACTATTTATTTAAAAAAGATCATAATAAATCCATTCAATGATATAATAACCGGAAGAAAAACAAAATCTCAATAGCGAAGAGAATCCTAGCCCGCTGGTATGAAGTATGAACGTTCCTGTAAGCGCCTGTTTGGCTATTTCCAAAAAAAACCGGAAATGGAAATATCACTCTTGAAAACATTTTAAGACATTTCCAAGTTTTTCTTTGTTTGTTTCGCAAAGAAAACTCTTCTTTTCACCGCCAACTCACACAAACAAACAAAAAAAGCATCCGTAGTAACAGTGACTAGAGTTCTATTTCTTGTGTTTGTTTGAGAACAAGAAAAAGAAAATAAGAAAACAAGAAAAAGAAAATGAGAAACCTCTTATTTAAATAATACGGTTCATTCTTCTGAACTATTCAAACAGTTTTTTTACTAATTAAAAATTCTCAGATGAGACATTTCCAAGTGTTTTCAGCCCATTCTGTTGTCAAAACACATTTCTTGAAATATTAAGGTGGCATCCTACATGGCAGTTCATTTCTCAAAATTTAAAAACGAAACAAACATGTGAAATAAAAATGTCTTGAAAACAAAAACCCATGTGGTACATGGGGGTTTTCTTGAAAGGTGAGGTGACAACACATTTCCTCTTTTTTTGAGCAAACAAACAGGACCTTAATAAAAGGAAAAGATAGCAGGATTACATCAGAAACACAACGAAAAACTAAAGACGTCAAGAGATGCAAAAGTAACTCTCGAGGAAGGATGAATAGAGATCACACGTACTCAGCAATCTTAATCACAAGCTTATACCTGGAGAGTTAGCAAATTTAGCCTGAAGCAACTATACCCGAAAAAGAAACCTCGTAATGAGAGCATGATAGAAGCTTGTTAACTAAAACTATTACACAACATAATAATAATAATAATAATAATAATAATAATAATAAGGTAATGCAAAAGGAAGCAGCTGCCAGCAGAAGCAAGATCTGAAGAAAACATGAAATTGAGCGGGGGCTAAAAAAAAATATAAAGTTCGAAATATTATCGATCACACTCCTCCAGGGGCAACGACAACAAATAACCTGAATCACAGTGAACTCAATCACCATCAAGATGGTCCTTTCTAGTTTACAAATACTGAAGTTGACAACCATTTATCGGTAACACAGCTAAATTATGGAACTGCGCTTCCATGGCGTTTTAGCTGTAACAACAACAAATTGAGCATGAATTTTAACTTATTTTAACAGAAAACCATAATCCAAAGAACATATCCATCTTCTGCACCAATTTTGCTGCAGAACCTTCTGTCCTAGCTTTCCTTATGAAGAATCTGAGGCAAAACTAATGTTACAACCCAAATGATATGGACATAAACTTAATTTCCTCCCCAACGCCGTTTTCTTGCAGGTCTTTGCTGTTTAATTTCATCAGATACAACTGAAACACCTACCTTAGGATCAGTATTCTTAGGACCAATGCTCTTGTCAAGCCCTTGCTTTGAAGCAAATGGCTCTTTGAATCGTTCCTTGCGCTTTTCCATCTTAGCTAGAGTTTGAAGTATACGATTATTGTCATAAATATCAGCAATCTTACCAACTTCTTCCAAAATTTTCCCAGAATTCCAATCCTTTTTTAATGAAACAACATTTCGTTTGTCCGACTCTTCTATCAACTCTCCCTCCTCGATCTCATTATCGTCATCATTTTGTGGGACATGAAGCTTGTCGAGGGAATCCTTAGTTTTATACCCCCTTAGTCGAGTCTGATGACTGTGGTTACCTTCAGCTTTTGATATATGTGGGTAAATCTCCTCTTGTTTGTATGTCTCCTTAACTTTCCTGGAGTTCCTCACTAGGCTATCTTTGTAGCCTATACCAGTGGCTTTTTTGCTTTCCGCAGTTACTCCAATGCCTCTTCTGGCCAGCTGCAGATAGTGGATATTAAATGAAATAAAAAAAGTTAGGAAACATCAAACAAAATTAACATTCCATAATACTTGATTTCTACAGAACATATGGCTTCGAGAAACTATTGTGGTTCAATTGCAGAATATACAATGAAAAGCATAGATAGTCCTCAGAATTGTAATCTGGTTCAATGGCAGTACACAATAAACAACATAGATAGTTTTGGTGCATAAAGCTAGAGTTCAACTCCAATAAAGCCTGTCGAAGAGCAAACGCATGAATCAAAAACAATAACATAAAAACCAGTTTGCTTAATCAAATAATTATATTTTTATCATTTTCCTATATGGTACATTAATCGACCTTTGTTCCCCATCTCCAAAACATTTCAATCAATTCTCTCATTGTGCACTATAGGAACAACATCTAACTTCACATGAATGCGCTCATTTCTTATTTTATCCAAACATCTAATATACCATTCTCATTTATATCCAAACATCTACAGTAGCATCCTTGATGGATATGCCCTTCAAATATGATTGGCTATCCACCGACATGTTCAAGAATACCAAGGCAAGAGTAAATAAAGAAAAGAAAACATGAATTAAAGTACAGAACATATGAATTAACCAAGAAACAAAATTCATGGAGCGAGGGAACACAAATAAGAATCTCATAACATAACCGGTGTAAACCTTCAGTATGCTCTATGTTGTTCAGTAGCAAACACCCTCAACATACACTTAGCAGTAGATCTTATGGAGCAACACGACATCTTTCCCAGCTTAATGTCACTGGCATGCAAAGAGATATCCAGTATGCTTATCCAGTAATAGATCTTAAAATATAATATATAACTGCTTCAAGGTCATGCACATGCAGGGATTAGTTTTACATGCACGTGTATATTATAACGAAATTCCATCTCCAAGATATTGACATGTGGTGAGACATTCAAGAAAAAATCAACAGTACTGATAGCTAGGGGGAAACAATGAAGCATTGCCTGTTGGTATAAAGATCATTGTTGGGGTTGGGGAAAAAAATCACAGGTGAAAATGGCAGACATGTAAGAAATATCTGTTGGCTGTGTATAGGAAGGGGAATGGTTCATTGTTACTAATGGTCTTAAGACTAAAAAGGTAACTGAAATAAGATAATGAGAAATTACAGAAATAAATAAAAAAAGAGAAGAAGAAAGACTTCTATCATAAACTTGTTCTTTAAAGAAATATTGAACAAGCCTTATGAAACCAATATTGAAAATGCGTAGCAGTATATTGACAAACCTACAAAACAATCCAGAAATGCATATACCCCCATGGAAACGTAGCACACATATATGAAAGAGCAACAAAAAAAAAGTCATCAAAAGGTTATACAAAAATAAAAGGCACAAAAAAAGAAGGATACATCAAAGGATATATAAAACCATATAACATGAAGAAATATCAAACATATGCATCTTCCCTCGATGTCTTAGATGGCTGATCAATCTATCAAAACAATTAGATGGAGGAAGGATCCAACTTATACATCTACTGCAGTTTCCTTGAGTGACTGATGACTGATCAAGAAATCATCTGAATCATCTAGTAGAAAAGTGTTCTGAAAAAGTAATTATGCAGCTTCGTAATAATCATCAACAATGAGCTGCACCAGTCTTTTTGACCAGTAAATTCCTTCAAACTATATTCAACAGACTTATTAGATTTTGGCACCATCAATGGAACTCTACATGGGAACTCATTTCATGTGGCTAAAGTAACATTGTAAACAATTGATCAATAAATCTTTATCCAAAATGAGTTTTCTTACTTTCTTCTTTGTTTTTGGTTGGGAACTACGAGACAAATGAATCTGATGTATGGTGTATACAGTATCAATATACAAAATTTGAAGCGTAAGGTAAAGTGACCATGACATAGTCATCATAGATAAATATCTATTCATGCCATAGTCATCATAGATAAATGTCTATTCCATAAGATTGTCAATTATCTGCCAAGTATAATAAGGTAGTAGTATCATATAGTAAAACAACAAAATAATGTTCTTCATGATTGCAAGCTCGGAACCACTAATACATATTTTATGAAATTGAGTCTTCTATAATATCCATGTCTCTGTCGTTCCTTGGGGCAAGAAAGATCTAACTTATACTTAGGATTCTGCATCCTGATTAAGAGGAGATGAAGAGATAATACAAAGTTTCATATAGATTTTCAAACCCTTAAGTTACACATCAAAGTCAACATTCACCCAAAAGTTATGATTGACTAACCCTACTATTTATCAATCATGAAAATTGAGCAAAACATGCGCAGGATAATTCACCAAGTAAGCACTATAATTCTCATACCACCTCTGAATTGTAAGTGTTGCATGAGGAATCTAATGTGCATAACTATATTCTATAGATACACTAGGGTAAATACATAAGAAGGGTGGAAAAGAAGTCAAAACAGTGAAAAACAACTTTTCGTTTAGAGAAATGTATTACTGGACCATCACTACACCATCACATGAAAGGCCAAACAATCATATGCACATGTTTAGGTTCAGGAGAACCTCAGTTGGTCTAAAATGCAAAGTTTCTATTATGATTTCTGGCTTTCATCAAAAGCATTCAAAATTCTGGGCTATACATAGTACTATTATGATAAAATGAAATGGATATTTTAGGCTTTTAGCTTAGTGTTTCTTTTCGAGACTGGAAATCATCCAATCCAAATGTCAAAACAGTGTGTCTAACCTTCAAAAGAAGGATAAAGTAGTTAGGTGACGTCCCCACTGCTCATGGCCTTTCAAGGATTCAGCATATTACCAAAGTAAACTGCAATAGCAATTAAAGCATATAATGTTCTAACAACAATTTTAAACACGATATATTGCAGACTGCAAACCATAGAACATAAAAAGATTTACTTTGGAAAGAGAATAGTAGGTACAATCAAAGATATGGAATTACTAACCAGCTTAATCAACAAGACAATATTGAAAGTAAAACCAGTCAACAACAAACGGTGTAGAACAACCTGACACCAAGAAGAAACCTTACCCAGACATGTTTTTCAAATCTATCTAAAATAAGTACACTAAGGAGATGCAAGGAGATATACACTAAAACTCAATAATCAAACAAACAAAGCTTAGCATCAAGAAATAAAACTAGACCTTATTCCTATTTGAGAAGTTGAGCAAATTAAATTCCAGAGCGGCAATATAAATTTGTCCAGTAATGTATGTGCATAAGATACATGTTACGTCAAATAGTAATAAAAAACTAACATCAACTATCATATAATGAAAATGAATAAATTTGACAAGTCATACAAGCCTCAAATACCTTTAGCAGAAGGAGAGAAAACATCAAGATACTGTTATCTACAATATCAAATTGAACAAGAATGATGTAAAGAAGATTATAAAGTAAGAAATGTGTCATAAAGAAATCAAGAACCAACATCGTCTATCATATAATGAGAGCCATGACTTTGACAAGTCAATTATAAACTGTCATATACCTCCACCAAAAGAAGAGAAAATGTGAAGATGACATTTCAACAAAAATCAATAGCTCAGACTAGCAGCTAGGGGGGCAATTGCATCCCATGTCAATGTTTACTGTTTTCATATCAAATGGAGACATTACAATGATTACATCAGTTCCTCCCACGAATAATCAAGATAACTTCTTTGTCGAGGAGGGTAATGATAACAGAGTCCTGATATTTCTCAACCAAAAAAAGAAAGATTTGTAAAACTAGTTTGAACAAAAACAACCTCATGCTCCAACTAATACCTAGAAATAAATATGACATAATGTAATCTGAAGAGAAATTTTTAGCCCACCATCAACGTTTAACACATGTTTCCACGTGAGATGAAAATATGATAGCATTTACTCCCACCAGGAACAAGAGTAGTCTTCCTTCACACGGTGAGCTAACAATGAGACCACCATTTTGAGTAGGAAGTTTCTTACTGAATGTAGTGTGAAAAACTAGATTCCACTCAAACAAACATCATTTGAGACACAGCACAAGTGCATGCATGTGTGCAAGAAAGCATATACATGGGCCGTAATGGTATAACACACACAAATGCATTCATCGAAATGGATTTTATTTTTTTATATTAGACCCCATATCAGCATATATCACACAAAGGTCAGGCTGGGATTGACCCTCAACCACAACCATGCTAATGTTACTACATTGCATATTTTTTTCCATTGTTAAGCCCCCCTACATTCTCATAGGTATATGCACGTAGATTATCAAAAGGTGGTTTTCGTATGAGACTAGCGACTGACGAACCTCACCAACAAGCCAACAAATTAACAGAGGGGGGGGGGG
>BQKN01067543.1:242325-266091 GCA_022839385.1 Asparagus kiusianus | reverse complement strand
TAACCTTGTAGATTTCCAGGTGTAGAAAAGAGCGGGAAGAGGATGTGTTCATATTTATTGAGATACTCCTATGCTGCAGGCTGTTTAGCATGTTTCTATGCCTATAAAATATGGAGATAACAATGACCGTGAAATAATACTGTAATGACACCCGGGAACAAAGACAAGTACATGTCTGAGTGTGTGTGTGTGCGCATTCATTCCTGATAAATTCATCACATTAGAAGGTATAATCACGAAATATGTTTAACAGTTCACAATAGTCAATGCCGAAGCCTAGGATAAAAGAGGACCAAAAAAATTAAAGCAGAAGTATCATAGGATGCAACTCATAGTGGAGTAAGGATGCTATGCAGTAAAACCAAGAGTTCAATAAATCGGAAAATAAATCTTACGCAGAAAAAAGGTACATAAAGCATTCAACACATATATCAATGTAAAAAAGAAACAAAATAGGAAATTGATACAATGATAATGGCCATATGAAATTGACATATAAATAATAGCTCAAATAAAAATGATCAGAAAAGGGTGAACCTTTTGTTTTGACATCGTTCGAAGACTTCACAAGTAACTATTACTATATCACCAAACATGAGACTTGTATGGGAAATACGAATGTCTACTAGGAGAAAACAAGGAATAACTACCAAAATACAGCCTTCATAAGGGGGCAAAAATTTCGAGAAAACAGGAAGGTCAAGAGTAAACCAAAAATACAAAAGATAAAAGTCATAAAATAATTGTTTTATAAAGTTTGCATAGGAAAGCAACTCATCTACATGCTCAAACTGTAAATAGAAAACCAAAATAAGTTTTAAATTATATATAGAAGTGGTTCATGTTTGGTAAAGGAATTTACAAAATTTGCTCAAAAATACAAGATTATTGGATAAACAAGACCAATAGGTTAAAAGAGACTGAAGAAGAAAAATAGAAATTTGGATTTTGAATGAAATTTTATGACTTTATTTCTATTTTATTTATTTCTTTTTTAGAATGATGTTTTATGATTTTAATACAACTCTAGTGAAGACCACATTTATTTCAGAGTCAGCCAGACAAACTTCCATAAAGCCATAAAGCAACTGATAAGGAGAAACTACTCTCTCTGCCACCCTTTACTTCTTCCTGCCACCTTTTATTTCTTGCTACAGAGAACTATGAATGCAACAATTCCCTCAAATTGCTAGCACCTTTAGATACCAACTCTAAAAAATGAAGTATGAATGTATTAAATACTAGATTTTGTAATATGAAGTCAACTTGAAGGCATGTAATCCTTTCCTTTCCAGGCAGGAGAACAAAATGAAAAAAAATTGCCCGCCATGTAAAAGGAGCAGATTTAATTAACACTATACAAGGACAGGGGGTACAAGATATTAGACATGGTTTCCCCAAAATTACCTTTCCTTTAAAACCATTCAAATGTATGTTAACTGCCTTCCTGCACCCTACAGCTTCCAGCTCATTCCTGGCCATATGTGGGAGAATACTAACATGCTCCCTAATGTCAGAAGTAGATGTTTCCTCTACTCTTCTTTTTCTAGCATTGTTCAACTGGTGGTCACCAAGCAATCTCCGACCATACAAAGAGGTCTTCCTAACTTGAAAATTATCATGTTGTAAACTCCTCTCCAACAGAAATCTTCCCCCTGCAGGCAGACTGCGTTGTTCAAAGTGCTTTAACTTTGAATCATCATCATCAGCATGAAGATTGGACTTTGGGAGTCGATTGGATCTTCTCAACTGAACACTAGAAACAATGTTTTCATAGTATACATCTTCTTCAGATTTGTATTCCTCCATGTTCAATTCTAGGTTATCTTCATAGGATAAATGATGCAGATCCATGATACCCGCATGCCCGTTTGTTTTGTTCTTAAATTGCCGGTCTCTGATATGACTCCTGTGATTCACATATCTACCAGATGGCCTCCATGAGACACATGAATGCTCTCGTGATGACGAAGCATCACGCCAATCTCTTTCACCAGTATTGAACGGTTCTTTGTATCTATGATCAATTAGATGATGCTCTGTGTCATTCTGGATATATTTACTTGACCTGTTTTTCTCAAAATTTAACCTTCTATAATATCTACTTCTTTCAGGGCTTCTTATTTCTCCATCTGTAGAGTAAAAATGCCGATCAAACTTTTCCTCCTCCACATCATGGAAATCTATATGTCTTCCACGAGTGTCCTGCACATAATGTTTTCTGTAACTATGATCATATAAAAGGTCATCATATTCATACTCCATACTACTCCAGTGTTCATCGACTCTTTCTTTTGTCATACGTGAACATGAATTATTCTCCTTAAAAAGGACTTTATTTTCAAAAAGTGGTCGGTCTGGATACGCACAGAGTGAGCATCTTCTACGTTGATCTTCATTATGCCTTTCACGAAAACAACTTCCTTGTACCAAACAATCTTCTTCATCCCAATTTCTACCAGAATGGGTAACCAAATCACACTTCTGAGAATCTTTAGTGAAAGATTTATGACTACCATGCTTTACAGCATGTCTTCTGCTCTTGTAACTTAGTGATACTTTAGTTTCTCCATAAGAATGTAAATGTTCCTTAAGATCATCAGCATCATAACTAGACTTCTGTTTTCTTGTCTTGCACCTGACATTCCCCAAATCCATATCATTCTGACGCTTCCTGTGAACAAGACCAGCTGTCTGCTCATCATCTTTAGCAACATTTAATGCTGCGACACTTCTTAATCTTGTTCCGCTGAAATGATTATATTCTCCAGAAGAAAGGTCTCGTTCACGAGCCTCATCTTTGATATCTTCTTGGTCAGATTTTGTGGCATCACTTAGTGAATCATTTGAAAGATAATAGTCAGGGTCGATGAAGTCTTGTAATTCCTTAACGGATGTCTTTTTGGTGAGCCTAGTGTCTTTCCCCACATCGTGGACATCCTTGGATTCTTCAGAGCGGCTAGGAAGATTACTGGAAGTGGAATGATGTGGAATTTGATCACCAGAATCAGACCCAACTCCTGATGTGCAGGCATCCGTTTTGAAAAGATCCTTGTCCTCATATTTCTCACAGTCAACACTAGATTTAGTTTTCCTGCAAGCTCCTCTGTCGTTACTTTCATCCGAACAGGAAGAGTATTTGTCAACAGAATCAGTACTATCCTTGCAAATCTGAGCGTCACTGTGTGGGGATAAGATCCTGCATCATGTAGGCAGAAAAGAGGCAAAAACCAGATAGAGTCTGAGAACAATTATGAAATTATCAAAACCAAATAGAGATGATAAAGCAAGTTTAACTTTTCAGCAAATAATGTCAAGTTTAACTTGATAGCAAACAATGGCAAGAGGTCAGGTTTGACTTAGTCACTGCTGAATCATAAGCATGATAAAAGAACAAAACCAAGAAGCGGAAGGACATATACTCTCTTTTAAATATAGTGTCCTATGTCAAGTTCCAGGGGGGAACCATGAATATGAAATACCGGAGATGAACCCAGAATTATACTTCATATAAGCTAATTATTCATCCATGGAAAAGTTCTAGGAAAAAAATGGCCGTACGCAACTGAAGTAGAGTGCCAAGGGCCAGGTCAGATCTTTTTTTATATGAATGGAATCCAAATTCAAAGTCTGAACTCAAAAAAGATTTTTAATTTACAGGTTCAGATCTGTAGACCAAACTCTTTGGCGGGGTATTAACCAACAAAAAAATGAAATCTGAGCACAATGGACTAGAGTCTACAAAAAAAACTGAATTAAACTTGTTATATTCCAATTTCCTGCTCTAATACTTTTGTTAGTGTGCCTTTTAACCCCAGCATGAAACAGTAAAAAAAATAAACTTATACCTTGAAAAATAAATGAGATGCAAAAAATGGCACAATTTACAACCAAAAGAATTGCAACAGCAAGCAACAAAAAAAAACCTGAAAATTTATGTTTCATTGGCACCAAGAAGAAACTGGCACCATAACTAAATGAGGAATATATATATACACACACACACACACACACCAGGTAATTTGAAGTTTGGCAATAACAAGATTCACACTACATTCAATCATTGCAGGGAATAAGGCACTAGAAATAACATGAATATAATCGACTGGTTAATCTTCAACAATATTATGCATACTTCTCCTACTTTGCTAACGGGGTCGATTTTTTCCTAATTCACCCATGCCCAAGACATTGCACTGCATTCAACCATTCTCACACTACAGGGATAAGGCACTAGAAATGATATGAATACGGTCATAGACCATATTCGTAAACCTGGACTGCGATAATCATTCCATGGCACCAATGTCGCTTAGCTGAAAGAAATAAGTATAAATAATACAAAGATGTAGAACAAACCTCTTGTTTGAGTTGTTTCCAGAAGTTGATACTGAAGCACCTATATTTTCTGCACAGTCGAAGCTGTTTTTGCAGAAAACTGTTGCATCCTGTGCAGAACCCTCCATTTTGATCTATATAAAACGAAGTTATCAGCAACTTAAGAATAAGATAAAAGGTGCATAAATGTTGCATCATTCCATGTTAACATAAAAACTAAATTAAAGTTAAATAGCTGCATCAAGTTGACATACTTGTATCACAACATCAGAATCCCGGGTCCTTGGGCACCATTTATCGGTTGATGGTATGCGCTCACCAAGACTGCTTTCAACCTGAATTGCTCTACCCTTTGGCTGTGCAGGATAGATATTGACATAGTTTGAATGTAGAAAGGCATTTAAAGGTGCAACAAAGATGAAAAGTGGAGAATTCAAATAGTAAACAACAGCACAAAAGAATCGAATAGCACACTTGTACTAAACATACCATGTGAAGTCCCCTTCCTTCCTTCTTCAAAGGTTCTGAGGCAAAAGAATCTCTCTCTCCCTGTCCACATCAAGCACATTAATCCATCCAACTTTTAGATAATAGCATTTAGAATGAACGATATAATAAGCTAACATTTAAGATTCTTGCCCGAAGGCTGATAGATTAATTAGCAAATCTTAAGGCCAATATGCTTCACCTGATTCAACCTTGATATATGGTGAACTGGAGATCCATTCAATAACATAGCTTCCTTCCTAAGTCGATTCTGATATAACTCAAAAGAATATTATGTTTCTTGATAATGCACTGACTACAGGAATAAATGCAAGATAGGTAATGAGTAACAAGTACCAGGGATTCACAATAGCTCTTCCAGCTTTCCTCATTCAGGTCAAAGTTAAAATAATCTGTCATGTCGACTCCATGATGCCTCCACGGTTTCTGCTCGAATGCTTCAATATTTATGTCATATATAGTCCTGCCAAAACTTATATTGCCAAAAGTTACATTGACAACAAGAACAATGTTATCTTAAGTCATTTTCAATCAAATTGAGGTCAACTATGAAGCAACATCTCCATTTTGGAAAGGGTCCACAGGAAATTTTGCCATTTTACATCTGTATTTCTTCTTAATACAGCCACGAAGTTGCAGAAATGTTCCAGATCAGGGAAATAAAGAATACAATAAGAGCTCGCCCTCAGACCCAGCAGACCTATTGGCAAGCAGGCAATCTACTTATTAGGACAGTGCAGTTTGACCTCAATCACTCAAAGATCACAGCTCCAAGATTTCAAAAGCAAGATAATAAAAGGGTTTCAAAATCAAGGTGGAAGAGGATGAAATTTTCTATTGTAAATTGCATTCACCTGCCAACTCTTAAGCATGATAACATATGCTGCATGCTATAAGACAAAAGACGATATAAAACACAATCCTAAGTTTAGCAGCAGCATCTTGAATCTAACAACTACAAATGTATATCAGACAGATTAACAGCAAGCACGCAGTATAGACAACCAAAGAAATTCACCCTATTCAAATTTTAATATAAGTTTTATTGCGTAAAGGAAAGGGGCAATGCAAATATAGGATATGCCAAATGACGGATTTCTGTGAAATATTTTCTTGTGACATGGATGAGACAATCACCAATTACAAGCCGTTATGACTCAAAGTGATTGCCCAAATAGGCATCAAAACTTGGACGTCAGTTTCATAGGTACACGTACATACCTATGTCGCGGCAAACAGAAAGTGACACCAGTTTGAGCTGCTACAGAAATGTCTCGATTGTAAGATACAGATCCCTGTATGCATGACATCAGAGGATTATCCCAAGCACCTCTTCCAGAAAATGATGCTCTTGCGATACTCGGGAAACCCTTAAATTGAGATCCGACATGCTGAAGAATAAAATTGACCAGAAGAAGTTATATTAAAGCAATTACCATTAAGTGGTGCTTGTTGATGATAGAACTTCTAGAACTACTATACTGTATAGAAGAATATGAAAGGAAATACACCAAAAATACAGGAGCAGGATACGAACAAACATTTCTATATATTTAGGTTATATTAAAGTATCTACCATCAAATCAGATATTTAAGTAGCGTGCTAGACGATGGAAATTAACAAACAGTGAAAATTAAACAAATATTATCTGAAAGATATATAAACCATTTCCAATATGACCACCTGAGTAAATTTCAGTATTAACAATTAGCCAACTGAATTATAATGCTATAGCATTCATTCTAAGATTTGATATCTGAGAAGGCAATAACATCCCAGCTCAACCTCCTAATTTGAATAATAACCTAATCTATGATGAGAATAACGCTTCCTGCTGGATATAGTTCCCAACATCAAAAACACATTTGTAGGAGATTGCGAAACGTATATGTACACGTGTTTTGGTGCATATTTCCTTTCATGACTACAATCAAGTTCCCGTCGGAGTAGCCATTGATAACAAGTGATACCGAGCTGGATCCACTTTTTGGGGAATATTAGTCGAAGCAATAACAAGAATATTTCTAGTGGAACATCTTTCACAATCCCTGGAGAGAGAGTTCTCTAATGGACCGAGGGATAAGTAATTTACTCATTCACATACATATCATGAATGTTTGGAATCCATATTATGCAAGGAGACATTGATTTTGCTAATTTGAATTGAAAGGTGATATCGAATCAGTCTATTTTCAGCATCATATACATAGTTAGCACATTCGTCAAAGTTAGCAGCTCCGTATCAAGGTCATTCACATGCATTATTCTAATGACAAGTGTGTACATGAGACTTGGGTAGACGTCAAACGAGCTTAAAGCTTATCTCCCCCCCCAACCCCCCCCAAAAAAAAAAATGCTAATAAAGTTGACTCAACTGAAGAAGAAAACTGGTCAGCACATAATTTTCTAGAAGAATGATTGACCATAAACATGCACATCAGCGGCCCAGCCCTTATCTCAACAATGATTGCAAGTTCCATCCACAGGTCCGTAATCTTTTGAAAAACTATTTTGCACCACAGAGAAACTTAGACAGATTGCTCCTAAAACTGTTACTCAGTATAAGCAAGTCCATTAATCCGACAATAAAAGAGATTAATCCAACAACCACCAAGACACCTAATTTCTTGGAAGATCCCTTACTTGTATGAGGAGTTCTTATAGATAAGAATTTCTCTAGCAACACCACAAATTGGTCTTGAATTCTAGATAATTTACTGAATATCAAAAAAATCATTCTAATATGTTAGTGCTAATATCATGAGACGTAGATAAAAAAGAACAGATAAAACAACATGAATGTTCCCATACCCGACCAGAACGATGATCCACATTCATTCCTTGCATCGATTCATCAGCTGCCGCCGGCGGAAACTGATCGCTGGACCTCTGATCATTGTTCAAATGATCAGCAATTTTATCACAGTCATCACCCTCATCAATCCCATTACTGACTCCCCCTTTTGAAGGCTGGAACCTAGGGCACTCGCTCTCGTTCAAAACTATTCGAAAATCATTGTCATCGCTGTAGCTATTGCTGCCGTCATCCTCTTCTACATCCGCCGCCTCTTTAGACTTGGGAGTTTCCTCCCCTCGATTCGATTCAGGTTTCTCTGGATTCGGCTTGATCTCGTCCCCCTCCTTATCGCTGACGTGGCAATCGAGGTCGCCGTAGAGGTCGCCGAAATCGTCCATGTCGTCCATGGCGCTCGCTTGAATTTGAAGAGCGGTACCAAGAAACCCTAGGTTTTAGTTGAGAAGAGAAGAGCGCATGACTTCAAATTTGGGGATTGAGGCGACTCCACTGCGACTAGCTTAAACCCTAAACCTAAACCTCCGGCTCTCGGTGTCTCGGCTATTGGAATCGGGAGATTTATCATGAATTTCGACGACAAGCTCTGGACGATTGGGGTCGATTTTTTTTTCGTGGTTTTTAACGTATCCGCCCCGCAAATTTTGGGGTATTGCAAAATTCATCTCGAGGTTTTTGCTATTTTACTAACTAGTGTGCACCCATGCAAAACACGACCTCCTCTTTTTATTTCCGCCCCAGTAATTCTGTATTTAAATACAGTTTTTATACGTACTGTAGAAACACTTTTAAATGCTACAGCCTCTCATCTTAGCTACAGTAAAAACTATAGCAATGTTTTTTTAACACTACAGTAATAAATGTTACAGAAATTTATTGTTGCGTGAATAGTGAATCTTTAATCCTACAGCATGTGCTGTAGAAACACTGCTACTAATTTATTATGATGTTACTGTAGCAAAAATAGTGAATCTTGGATCCTCCCGTTATTATAGAGGAATAGATTGGATTTGGTTTTTTAAAATATATTCTTCATTTTTCCAATTTCTTTTAAATTACTAATTTGCTTTCCATTTTTTTATTTCATTTTTTTGTTATAAAAAGGAAAATCCATTAGGTATAAAAATATTACACATGTGATGATGACAAGCGGGCAACAAGTTGTGCCGCTAATCCTTTCTGAATTGCAAAACCTAACCTACGAAACACATACTCAGCGGACCCTGCTGTCGCCACCTTCTTATTCGCGAATTTCTGAACCCTCCTGAGGAACTCCACCGCATCAGCTGCAAGGAAACCAAACGTGTCGAAAGCGAACGGGATGAAGCTGTGGTGATTGTCCTTGCAAGCTTGATCATGTTTGCCCACCTTGGCCTCTGCCGCTCTATCCGCTGCATGCCCAACCTTGAACTCTCCATTACCAAACCTCACCAACGGAGACACCCCTGTAAGATCAACACAAGCGTGCTTCCCCCTGCTCCAACTGTAGACAAGAACGTCTGCCGGCCTTAGAGTATATCTAGCCTCTCCAGGAGGAGTGAGGAAGTTGACCGACGCTTCCTTCTAGGGAAGGATAAAATTATAAATTTTCCATCACTTCGCTCTTACGTTGAATCGTTATGTCAATTTTTTCTTTGCATATCTTCTCCTCTTTTACCAGAACTTGCAAATCTATAAGCGACTTGTCTTGTACACCTTTATAAAAAATCTCAATTGCTGCATAAGTATAAGTGGGGGAAAAAATTTGTACCTACAACTGTATTCATTAACATATTCAAATATGATTCTTGAATACCTATCTTCGAATGGATACACGGTAGATATGTGTACTGAAATATTGGGACCAATATGTGAAATATCCAATTATATGTTGATCATATAGTTATAATTGTTATGACTATTAAGCTATAGATTTGATGTTGATTTTAATGATCCAAAGTAATTATCTCTTTTCAAAATCAAAATTAACAAATATGAAATATGTTAATGAACATATTCGTCAACAACAGTCTGCCACTGTCGTCATCAGCTGAGCTTCAAACAAGTACCAGGGTGTTTTGTGAAATCAACGGACTATATATTTGAACTAGCCAAGTAGCACATTTTGTATATTATTATTAGAGCATTCACACTTTATCTTTCTTTAACTAGTAAATAATAAGCAATTGTTTATTAAATATTTAAAATTAGTTATATTTTTATTTCTCTTTTTCCCTTCACAGTCCAATCTTTTAACTTGGAATTGTTACTTATCGACATTTGTTTTTATTAAAAAAAATTTAGATTCCAACGAGAATTTTTTTTTGATATTTCTTCAATGTATTTGTGAAATTAATCTATATCTATATCAATTTAAAAAAATCTATTTTTATATTTATAATGTTATAGCTGTCAAATTATAATATAGTAACAATAAGACATGCAAAAATAATAATATAAAAAAGGATTTTTCAAATAGGTGTCCCAGGGGACCCGTTAATTTGGATATAACATACTGTATATTAGTTTCTAATTGCCAATTAAGGCTTCCCTTAATATGTGCTTATTGTCAATTTACTAAACTCATATTTCTATAAAAACCAAGCATATAATGGACATTATCAAGACTAAAAAAGAAATTAAAATAGTAAGGGGAAAAAACTTCTATTTATCTCTTTTTTACTTCCCTCTAAATAATATTTTTCCCTCCAAATAGTAATTAAAAATAACTATGCAAACTATGTTAAGTGACATAAGTATTCAAATTATGTGCACCACATATTTTCTCATTTCAACAAAGATTTTTCTTAACTTATTGTGGACCTATGATTTCTCCTTTAAACTGCGAAAATACGAGACTTCTTTAGTTTTAATCTTGTTTTCTATATAAGTGAAGACAATTTAAGTTTTTTTTTCCTTTATATTTGTTGGAGGGAAAATATTACCGGGAGGGAAGTAAAAAAGAAATAAATGTCTTTTTTTCCCCTTTACTATTTTAATTTCGTTTGAGGCTTAATAATGTTCAGAATATGTTGTTTGACGATAAGCACGATATGAGGGGAGCCTTAATTGACAATTATAATACTGCCTAAAAATGTGGCATGCTATATCCAAATGGCCTGGGCCGTTAAAAAAAACTCGTAAAAAGATATAGCGATAATATATATATATATATATATATATATATATATATATATATATATATATATAAAGATTATTACAACTAGCTAACCCAAGACTTTAACCAAACTCTATGATCTGAAAAGAAACCTCTCAAACTTCTTCACACTCTCTTCAACTGTAAAGGACTGTCAACGGTCACCCGCCATCACGAACGGTAAAAAAAAAAAAAAAAAAAAAAAAAAAAAAAAAAAAACTCTTGAAAAGTATTATTGCATGGAGCATTCAATCACATTGCTCAAATGACTATCAACTCCAAAGAAATGCTACCCTTCTCTTTGATCTCAAAAACCCATCCCCAGACCGAAGCACTCCTCTCTCTCATCCACCAAACCCGATACCCGATAAGCCCCAAATCCGCCATTGCCATCCTCTTGAAATCCAATTCAAACCCTGCCCACCTCAAACAAATCCATTCCCTCCTCTTAACGACTGGCCTAACGCACAAAAACAGTCTCTTAACTCGCCTCCTCGAAAACCTTATACGAATCGGCAACATTCGTTACGCCCGCAAGCTGTTCGATGAAATTCCCAAACCAAGAGTTTTCCTGTGGAGCACCCTTATAAGAGCTTATTTCAATGACAACCTCCCCTTTGATGCCTTATCTCTTTATCTTCAAATGGGTTCGGCTAATGTTCGACCCGATAGCTTCACATTCCCGTTTGTGGTCAAGGCGTGCGCTGAGGTTCTCGATGTGAGACTTGGAATGGCTGTTCATGGGCAGATTGTTAAGTATGGATTGCATGAGAATGCCATTGTTGGAACTGAATTGATGGTTATGTATGCAAAGTTTGGGGATTCAGAGTCGGCGGACTGTGTGTTTGATTCTGGCGGCGGCGGTGATGGTTTGAGTAGAGATTTGGTTTTTTGGAATGCTTTGATAAGTGCTTATGCGCAAAATGGGAATGCGAGCAGGGCCCTTGCTTTGTATAGGAGAATGGAGTCGGATGGGATCGAGCCTGATGCAATCACGCTGGTGAGCGCTATTTCGTCGTGTGCTTATTTGGGTTGCTTGGATTTTGGGAGGCAGCTGCATTCTCGTGTTAAAGAGAGAGTTTGTAATGTGTACATAGAAAATGCGCTTATCGATATGTATTCGAAATGTGGCAGCATGGATGAGGCTAGTAAGGTGTTTTCTGAAATGGGTGACAGGCGAAATGTTGTATCGTGGAGTACTATGATTGGTGGCTATGCTGTTAATGGCGATTCTGATAAAGCTCTATCTTTGTTCTCTAGAATGAAGGATGATAACGTGAAGCCAAACTCTGTAACAATGCTTGCAGTTCTCTCTGCTTGTAGCCACGCTGGGCTTGTTAGCGAGGGAAAGAAATATTTCTACAGCATTTCTCGTCCTACAGCTGAGCATTATGCGACTATGGTTGATCTCCTTGGTCGATCAGGGCATCTCGAAGAGGCGTTTAGCTTCATAAAAATTATGCCAATCGAGCCTGATGCAGCTGTATGGGGGGCATTATTGGGATCTTGCACGATTTATCATGATACTAGTATTGGTCAGATCGCTGCTGATGAGCTTTATAAATTAGCCCCCAGCACGCCTTCATATCAAGTTCTTCTATCGAATATGTATGCAGTTTCAGAGAGATGGGACGATGTGCATAAAATTAGGAAACATATGAGAGGGAACAATTTGAAGAAAGTTTCTGCTTATAGTTCAGTTGAATTGGATGGAGAGGTCCATGTGTTCTCTGAGGGCTCACGTTCTCAGTGTAAGGAGATTTATGAGAAACTCGGCGAGCTGGATGGAATTGTTAAGGCTATGGGGTATAGAGCTGAGACTGGAATTGTTCTGCACGATGTGGAGGTTGAGGAGAAAGAGGCAGCTCTTCGAACTCACAGCGAGAAGCTTGCCATTGCATTCAGTCTTTTGTATTCGAGGGGAGATGATGAGGGGGTTCCATTAAGGATTATGAAGAATTTGAGGGTATGCAATAACTGTCATACTTTCTTTAAATATGTATCAAAGGCACTTGGAAGGGAGATTATCATGAGAGATAAGAATCGATTTCACCATTTTAGAGATGGTAGATGTTCGTGCAATGACTTTTGGTGATTCAGAGATCGAAGGTTAAGCTCAGTTGAATTTCAAATTGAAGGTACTACTTAGAGTAGAAACACAATTTTTTGTTCCAATGAATTTTCAGATTTAGTTCTAATTTATAAAAGCAAAGGTGTTGTATTTTCCCCCCCATTTTTTATTGACTTACTAATATCCCTTTTGCTTTGGATTACTCGTTTATATATTCTCAGATGTCCTAGGTTAAATTAAAAAAAAAAAAATCAGTTGCTATGTGCTACTTGATTTTGTTTACTGAAGCTCAATACATAAGAAAATACCTTCTCGCTTGGTTGGTTCTATTTCCTATATAACCTGTACTTAAATACCTTTACTTCCTTTTCTCATTTATATATTCTACTACTGAATTTGACAGCATTTCATGCATCAAGTAGTAAACTATGGCAGTGAACTTTTGACCTGTTTTAATCCACAACCAATCTATATGGTCCTTTCATTTCAATATTAAAATAGGGATAATACATGAAAACTTAAAAGGAGTTATAATGCATGAAGTCTTGAGTTAGTCCGCCATCCACTTTACCGAGTTGGCTCCAAGAGTAAATCATATTGATCCTTAGTTGATAATTAATTTGTGGGTAGTCGCATTTTTCTTTCATTGTATCGGATTTATTAAGTGGGCACCAAGAGTTTAGTGTTAACAGGTCTCGAGTCAGTTTAAGCTTGCAGAACCTCATTCACAAGAGGAAGCTTCATAGAAAATCGCATTCATCAGGACTCATCATATAATACATTGCGCTCACTGTTGTACAGAAGTCCCTAGTATTGCAATCTATCATAGAATTTAGACCCCTTGAGCAAACTGCACAAAAACTCCCCTGCAATTTTTTTTCTCTTTGGTAATCATGTGTTTGTTCTCAGTTCCAGAAAAGCTACTTCCTTTTTATTTTTTATTTTTTTGCACATATAATTAAAACATGATTTTAATAATCCAACATTACCATTACATCCATATTTCCGATAACATTCTGACCACGTACTAGAACTAAGAGTGCTGTATGTTTGCATCTTTATCTCTTTGGAGTTCAGTATATATATCATGAGGTATGCAATGAATGTAGTTCATTTATTGCTCGTGTTGCTTTTATTATTTCTTGGTGACAAAGTAGTACAACTCAATGCCAACCAAAGCATACCAGAATAGTTCGAATGAATTGTCCTCGGCCAATAATTTAGGAACAATGAGAAGCAATAAGTATACAAGGGCACCTAATGTTATTGCTAAAGGAATCAATATCGTAAAGGATATGAAATGACATAATGTTAATCGCCGATGAGATAATTAAATAAACTAGACCTACCTTCATGCAGACATCTTAGAACTACAGTTTCTACCGTGGTTCCGACAGTAAACTATCATCAGAAGACAAAATTAATAAGATAATTTTTCATGGGAAATCTTAGATATTCTTATACACAGACTTGTAATAGAGAAGATCATCTCATGAGCACTTCTAGCTTTAAGAATGTTTCAAGATCAAAGCTGTTTTGTGGTGACCATCAACATAAGGCTGATATGATTCCTGTCATATGTGAACTCCAATAACATATGAAAAAAAGAAAAAGAAAATTTAAGACCAGAGTATATTAATCGGTAAATAATGATAAATGTCAAAAATGATGACTGTTGCTAGCGTCTGTGAAATTTACTCTTCTTATGCAGGTTCCTTTCGACAATATACTTGAGATAACATAGAAATAACAAATAATTTGACTATAATCTCTGTTATCAGCAATATACCAGTTAAATGTATTCTCTTGTGTTGTCAGCATGCACAAAAACACACATACGCGCACCGGCACATAAACACACTGTTGGGGTTGAACACACAAACGACAACCCGTGCCCTTCCGGATCTTGTGTCGAGAGTGGGCAAGTAAGAAATCACAGCAAATAAAAGAAAACGTGCAGAAAAGAATGAACAAAAGAAGAAAACACCAGATTTAACGAGGTTCGGCAAACGTGTCTACGTTCTTGGGAGCGGAGCCACACCAGAAATTCTTTAATTAATTGAAGTAGATTACAATGCTTGCAGTAGGCCACACTCTCTCTAAGATCTCTGATTTCAAAGTGTCGTCAAAACCCTCCTAAAGACGTCCTCACATAACCCTAAAAACGTTTTAGGAAACATATATATACTCAGCCCAAAAACAGATTCCAACCCGAACCAGAACACCGCCTTTCCCGACTTCGGTCGACCGATATCATCTTATCGGTCGACTGGTTGATCATCATCGGTCGTCCGTCCAGAACCCTGTTTTCTACAGGGTTTCTTGTGCACGTTTTCGGTCGACCGGGGCAAGCCCGTCGGTCGACCGTCCCGAAACTCCTGTAATATTTTTGGCTTCACATCGGTCGACCGATGAGCTTGTGTCGGTCGACCGGTAAGAGGATTATTGTGCAGTTTGTGAATTTTGATTCTAGGTTTGGTTCTCCACTCCCGAAACCAACACACACTGAAAAACAACACATACGAATTTATAACGTGGACTCGTGTATGAACACCCATTTGTCAAACTGAGTCATATAACTAAGAACAACTGGATGCAGGATTCTCGATCATGATACGCTGCGGAGATGAATTAAAGGTTCCTTAGCTTTGTATTTCTTGTTGGCGAGAAGGGAGAGTATTTGCTTTCTGACTAAAATGGGTGTAGAATTTAGATCCACCAAATTGCTGTTGGATGCCAGTAATAAATAACTACTCCAAGTTTGTGACATTTTTAGCTTTTTCCCCAATACCTTTGGTGTGCTCACTTTTAGATAGGAACAAGCACAATTGACCCGCACTGTGAGCAAACCAAAGATAATTAATGGTTTAAGCATTTGGTTTACAATTTTTTTTTTAATTTGTGGATGAAAATGCTCTTTGGAATTGCAGTATGGATAAATTAATTAGTGGGAAAGAAGACAAAACAAATAATAATTTAAGAGTTTTGGTTTAGCATGTTTTTTTAATTAAACGGTTGTGGCATAATGTTTTCTCTGGACTTAATACCATGGATAAATCAATGCGGAGAAGGCTAAATATCGTAACGGTTTAAAGCATTTGTTTTAGAATTTTTTTTAATGAGCTTTACTACAGGAACCCAAAATATGGGATCAACAGGAGAGACATGTGAGGTGTCCCCCTCCTATTGCATAATGAGCTAGTTCATTATGCAATAGGAGAGGGACACTGGCTCATTATGCAATAGGAGGGGGACACCTCACGTGTCCCCCGTTGGTCTCATATTTTAGGTCATTAGGCAATTTTTCTTTTTTAATTTGTGGATAACAATGTTTGGGAGTTATCTTGTCGATAAATTTGTGAACACGTATGTGTGGGGGTCCACCCATGTGCATTAGGTGGGTTGTCAACGCGTTTTGAACGCAGTCACAAGCTGCGGTTGCGGATGAAATCGGCCCACGAACCGATTGATCTGAAGCTATAAATAGCTTCTAGGTTTTTGTGAAATGTGTGCAGGAGGAGGTGCAAGCGATCAAAGAAAAAAAACAGCGACGTGTGCAGAGGTTTTTTTTTTCGTTGGCTTTGGGCGGCGCGTAAGCAGCGAAGGAGGGTTGCAGTCGGCTGTTCTCTTTTCTTTGGCGGTACTGGCAGAGGGCTTTTGTTAGGGTTTTGTGCATCTCCTTTTGAGAGAGATATTTGTGTGAGGGATTTGAGAGATTGTGTGAGGGTTTAGATTGAGTGATTGTAAACCCTAGTTGTATCTCTCCCTCTATTAGTAGATCTCCCCCTTCTTGCCCCGTGGACGTAGGCAGTTTGCCGAACCACGTAAAAATTTGTGTTCTTGTCGTGATTTGTAATAGCTTGTAGGTTCCCTTGACGCGCAGTCCTAGAGCTGACGAGAGGAAGAGCTGATATCTCACTTTGATGAGATATCTGGCTTTCGGTTCTTGTTTTCTTTGAGAAACGAGAATTCCGTTGTGATCTAATCTCTTGTTGTGCACCTTGCGTACCGGAGGTGCTGCCGAAATTTCCGCTGCGCACAACAAGTGGTATCAGAGCTCCGGGTTAGACTTGGGAGCTTGTTTGAAGGATTTGCTAAAGGATTCCTATTTGAAGATTAGATCGACAATATGGGTGAAGCAAGCACATCGGGATCGTCTCTTACGAAGACGATACATAGTTTGAGCATCAATAACATGAAGATTGATGTTCCGAAGTTCGACGGCAAGATTAATTTCGGATTGTGGAGGTGTCAGGTGATGGACGCCTTGGACGCTCAGAATTTGGAGGAGACTCTTGAGTTACAAGAGAAACCTGTCGATATGGAAGCTAAGGTTTGGAAGAAGATGAATAGTAGGGCGTGTGGAGTTATTCGGTCATGCTTGACACCGGAAGTTATTTATGACGTGATGAACGAGACGTCGGCGAAGAGAATATGGGAAACACTCAATAAGAAGTATCTAACGAAGAACATTGAGAATCGGCTTCACTTGAAGAAGAGGTTTTACCAATTCAAGATGAAGAGGGGAGTTTCCATTCAGGAGCATGTTAACAACTTCACAAAGCTACTTTCAGACATGGCCAATGTGGATATCATGGTTGAGGATGAAGACAAGGCGATGCTACTTTTGTGTTCGTTGCCCGAGGATGATTATGGTACTTTTGTCCTAACTATGATTAATGGAAGAACTACTGTTAGTTACAAGGAGGTGACCTCAGCGTTAGTGAATTATGAGTTGAGGAAGAGTGTGGATGAGTCCTCCGAGAAGGCATCGGGAGATGCATTAGTAGTTCAAGACCGTGGTTCAAACCGAAGCAGATGGTCGCGGTCTAGAGGTGCACATCGTGGGATTCGTAGGAATCAGTGTGCCTTTTGTAAAGAGGATGGACATTGGAAAGTCGAATGCCCAAAGTTAGATCGAGCCGAGAAAAATAAGGGGAAAGCTGTACAAGCTTCAGAGGTGAATGTTGTCAAGACTAGTGGCAACAATTCAGATTCGGATTCTTCGGGCTATTCGTTATCTGCACTACCGTCAGTTTCTGTTGTTAACTCTACAGAGTGGATGTTGGATTCGGGTGCTTCATACCACGTTTGCCCTAGGAGGGAGTGGTTCTCCAGCTTTCAGAAGTTGGAAAGAGAGGATGTTGTGTTCATGGGTAATGGACATGCATGCTCTATTGGTGGTATTGGTACCGTTCGGATTAAGATGAGTGACGGGATGGTGCGGGAGTTGGAAGAAGTGAGGTTCGTTCCGCAGTTGTCGAAGAACATCATTTCACTAGGAGCTTTGGTGGCATCTGGCTATAAAGTAACCTTGGTGGATGCACGTTTGAAGGTCACATTGGGGTCCATGATTGTGATGAAGGGCGTCAGAAGAAGCAATTTGTATTATTTGCTCGGAAGCACGGTGATTGATAGGGAGATGACGACTTCATCAGATTCGGCTAGACTGTGGCGTTGTTTGATGCTGGGTTATTTGATTGGTAATACCGTGCATAGGTTATTGAGGAGTGTTTTGACCTGCAATTTGAAGTCCTGTGAACCCATTGGTATGAGCGAGAAGACCGATGTGGAGTTTGGTACTTCTATCCATCATTCGAGGGGTCTTCTGAGGGGTGTTCATTCAGGCATTCGGGGGCCTTCCAAGGGAGCATTATTGGGAGGTAATAGGTATGTGGTTTTCGCAGTTGGGGATTGCTCTAGGCATTGGTGGGTTGCAACCAAGTCCCGTTGGTGTGAAGTCCTAGAAGCCCGTAACAAATTGAGGAAGTGTATTGGCAGAAAAGTGAAGGTACTTCAGTCCAATGTTAGGGGAAGTTACAAGAGGGACCTATTTCTGCATTTGTGCCGAGCTCACGGCAATTGGAGACACTTTATTGGTGTGGAAACTTTGAGGCGACAAAGCGAGATGGCAGATTTGGGCAGCTGTTCCTTTCTGGAGGAGGATCGGCGTTTGATGTCGAGCATTGGCATTGGTGTGCAGGCTACGACATGTTTGAGCCGTCTTATGAATAGGTTGTCGACTGCTGCATGTAGAGATATGGGATCTGGTGGAGCTGCTTCAGATTTTGGGTTGCGTCGGATGTTTGGCTACCCAGCATTTGGTCACATCGTGGATGTGAGATTTGATCCGATAGCACATTTGGGATTCAGAGGCGTGTTTGATTATCAGGTATTGGCTTCTGACTTTGTTCTGAGCAGATATGTCACGTTTGACTCTCGGCAGGTGGAGAGTGGTGATCAGATATTTGGGACATCACAGCGGGTGGAGAGTGATGCTACTCCACGTTGGGTGGAAACTCCAGATCATACTGCATCATTTAGGATTCCAGCTGATGTGACACGGATTGGGAATCATGTTGATTTGGATGCAGATGATGAGTTGGATTCGATTGCAGCTGATGGACTTAATTTGGATATGGCCATTGGTTCACCTCAGAGGGAGGTGTTTGATTTGTCTCAATTTGGGGCTATTGGGAGTGCTATCAGTTGCAGATCATTTGGTGATGTTGAAGAAGAGTTGCAGACTTTTCTATTTGATTGAGGGCCTTTGGAGGCCATTTTGGTGAACTACGTGAATGCTTGATTCCTTGGGCAAGAGGATACATAGGCAGTCAGTTTTGATGCAGCCGATTTGGTGAGCGACATCGACATTTAGGGTGAGTGTTCACACTCCCATTTGGGTCTCAGCAAGTGAGACATTTGGTGTAGTCGGTGTAGGCTCAGTTTGATTGGTGAGTAGACACTATTTATTTTGGGTTGAGTGTTCGCACTCCCGTTTGGGTCTCGACTTGTTGTGAATGGAGTCCGTTATCATGAGTCCGTTGCCATGACATACTGGACGCAACAAGTGAGGCATTTGATATGGTCGGTGTCGGCTCAGTTTTGGGAAAATTTCGCCGAGGTGGAGAATTGTGAACACGTATGTGTGGGGGTCCACCCATGTGCATTGGGTAGGTTGTCAACGCGTTTTGAACGCAGTCACAAGCTGCGGTTGCGGATGAAATCAGCCCACGAACCGATTGATCTGAAGCTATAAATAGCTTCTAGGTTTTTGTGAAATGTGTGCAGGAGGCGGTGCAAGCGATCAAAGAAAAAAAAACAGTGACGTGTGCAGAGGTTTTTTTTTCGTTGGCTTTGGGCGGCGCGTAAGCAGCGAAGGAGGGTTGCAGTCGGCTGTTCTCTTTTCTTTGGCGGTACTGGCAGAGGGCTTTTGTTAGGGTTTTGTGCATCTCCTTTTGAGAGAGATATTTGTGTGAGGGATTTGAGAGATTGTGTGAGGGTTTAGATTGAGTGATTGTAAACCCTAGTTGTATCTCTCCCTCTATTCAGGCCCGGCTCTGGGGCAGTGCGAACTGAGCGACGGCACAGGGCCCCCAATTTTTGGGGGCCCCAAATTTTTTTTATAAGTCGGGTCATTTCACTCCTCAAATCCCGCGTCTAGCTCTCCTCGTGCTTCCCCCGTTGATTCCCTCAAATCCCACGCTCGGCTCATCCTCTCTCCTCTCATCCGCCTCCGCCCATCGCCTCCATCTCCTTTTCCATCGCCGGCCCAGACTCGCCAAGCCGCCATCACCACCAGCCCGAACTCCTCCGAGTCTCCCCTTGTACGCTTCACCCATGTTGCTCTCTATCATTATTTCTACCTTTTCTCATTCGTCGCCTTCTTCGCTACTTCCAACGAATTCAGCCAAAGTTTTCACTTTTCCTTCCTTTATCAGCTCTCCTCGCTTCCCTGTGGCCGCTGAAAGCCTTCACAACTTTCAAGGAGCTTTCTCTTCCTAATCCATGGAGGTCAGTACTTCTGATACTTCCCTTAATTATTTTGTTAATTTCTGATGTGGGTTTTTTGTAATTTTATTGATAATTTATCATTATAGATGAGAATGCTGCTCTTTTTGGGGAAATTTGGGTCTTATTCTAGTTTGGAGTGTTCTTCACGTGGGTTTGCATTTTGGAGGATTAATTTGGTCTCATATGTCCCAATTGAGTAAATCATGGTTCTGTCCATAGAAATTGGTTATGTTTTTAAAAAAAAAGGATTCTTCAAGGTTCATGACAATTGGATTTTGGGGTTTGAGTTTCCTTTTGTAATAAATTTACCTCATCGATATGGAGTGGAGATTTAATTTGCTAGCGAAGTAAGTAAAATATGCTTGATTTGGCAAAGGCATGACATTTTTAAGGTAGGAACAAAAATGATGTATGATAATATTTGAATTTTAGCTTATTTCAGGTGTACTGAGAGTTATGTTGGAAACGACTTAGGTCTCACTTAGGTGTTCATTGTTTGTCTCATGCTATACCCTTTTAATAAAGAAATTAGATGTTTATATGATGAATGTACTTTGTGTTGAAATTTATTTATCGCCTTAAGGCACTCTTAAAAGTAATTAGCTAGAGCTCAATGTTTTATTGTTACCCAGTTGTAATAAACAATTTTTATATTTTATATTTCTATTCTAGCTAGTTAATAATGCAGTTTGCTATTCGTGTAAGCTGGTTGTGGGTTCTTGTGCTTTTTCGTGCTAGATTTTGCTTGTTAGATGAGAATGGTACTATCTTGCAAATGTTAGGTGGGATTACATGCATTTATTTGAATCTCTGATCAGTAACATTGTTCGCGGGAAAATTCGTGCCTTTCTTCATTGATATCATTGCTATCTCAGTTAACAACTTTATGCGTTACAAAGATCCGGTCTTTTTATAAGATCCGGTTACAATGAAAATCAAAATACGAAAAAGAAAGATTACAATTTGTTTCCTTTTATGTCGAACGAATCGCGAGCTCCTGTTTTGCGGTCACTCGCTTTGTGTGGGTTCTTTGCCAGCGCCGGGGTTATTTGCCGTGGACCACCGCGTGATCTCGATCCGGTCGGATCTACACGATATGACGGGTATTATCTCACGAAGGAAATAATAGCCGAGTAGGGTACTAATTCACCAAGGAAATAGTAGCCTAAGTGTCGAAATCGACCAAGCGAATTCGAGACTCTTCTCGGGATCTAAGAACCAAGCTTAGATCCGGAGGAAAATCGTGTAGATCTCAGATCCGATCCTCTCGAACTCCTGCCTTGTTTGACGTTGACGTTCGCTGAGCACCAGATCTGGAATTCCAAGTCTCCGAAGCCTTCAAAGTTTGGATCTTTGTTTAGATCTGAGTCTTCAATCCAGCAGGGCTTCGCCTCCTCCAAAATCCAACCCTCTTATCAAATGAACACCAAGGCCTATTTATAGGCGCTCGAGACTGTGCTCCGGGCACAGAACAGGCCTAGCCACCTGTGGGTGGCTCGGCTCTTGGCCGAGCCCCCTTAGGTGGGGTTTCTTCCATTTTCGTCCGTCGTTCGGGTTCCGATTTCGTCCGTCGTTCGGGTTCCGATTCGTTGTTGATTTAGACTTCGATTCGGTTGTGTGGTTGACTTGTTCGGATTCGATTCGTTTTGATCCGATTCCTAATTTGGCAGTAAACCCACTTCTGAGTTCGAGTCCGAAACCGATCTTGATTCGATCGTTATATCACCGAGTTCGCTCTTGTTTAGATGACTCGGTGATTCTCCGAAACGTTGGTTCGATTCCGCGTGCGAGAGGATGCATTCCACTGCTTGGGTGCGATTTATTGGCTTCGTCGCCTCGTTAACCTGCTCCGTTGCGTATGGCCTGGCTTCGGCGTTGGCGGGATAACGGTCGTGCTTGAATACGTCGCCCGATGGTCGGTTCTGTCGAATCGGCATCGTCGAGCTGTGTTGTGGGACCTATAGGCAATTTTATACGCCTACAGATACCCCCTCCAAAGTATTTCAGCCTTGTTCTTTTATAGAAGAGTCTGGAATACTTTGGATGTGATTGTCCCAACCTTCAGTCGGTGGAACGAGACTTTGGAATGGCTTCTGTTCTGGATTCCTTCAATTCCATCAGGTCATTCAGTGCTTTGTAGAACGCCTGTGAGGATCCCGGTGCTGCATTTATTGTCTGACCGTTGTCGGAATTTCGAACTTGAAACCGATCCTTGATTTCTTGCTTTTTTAGCTCGAGTTTGCTGCTTCAACACAGAACTGATCATCGATTGACTGCATTGAATTTTTGTTTATAACGCGTTGTCCGGCGTTTAAACTTCGTTGCGACGCGTTGTCCGGCGTCCAGGCTTTATTGTGACGTATTGTTCGACGTCTGACACAGTTTATACTCGTACGTCTGCTGGAGTATACACAGTTTAAGCTCTTAAGGTATTGGAGCATGGCAGATATTCGAGTCACGAGACCAATCCACAGAATTGATGCGCCAATGACTCGTACTTATAGAATTTTTGGCAAATTCTCAGCCATCAACGGGTTTGATTAGCCTTTACCGACTACCGTTTGAGTCGGGCTAGCATGCGGATTGTTTAAGTCCGTTCCACATGTGACGTTAAGCTAAAAGAGTTAACCCTTTTAGTGCTACGATATTGAATACGTAGACTTCGTCTTTCTCCTGTGAAAAGACTAAACAGCAACGTGTGTGAGACGTTGACTTAGGATTTTTGGCAAATCCTCAGCCTTCAACGGATTTGACGTGCTCTTACCGATTACCGTTTGAATCGGGCTTACATGCGGATTGTTTAAATCCGTTCCGCATGTGACGTTGTGCTAAAGGAATGAACTCCCTTAGACTTTGTGCTACGACTTCGAATACGTAGACTTCGCCATTGTTGTGGGAATAGGCTACCCAGCGACGCGTGTGAGGCGCCGACTTATCCCTACTTAGGCTTCGGGATAAAAGTACCCCAGAATCAAACTCTGGTGTCTTTTTCAATCGGAAAAAGACTAAACCGGCGACGCGTGTTAGGCGTCGGCATATCCATTCTTAGGATTCAGGATGAAATTCCCCATGCGTGTGAGGCATGGATTTTGGTGTTATTAATAACA
>BQKN01067543.1:222743-237728 GCA_022839385.1 Asparagus kiusianus | reverse complement strand
GGTCGTGCTTGAATACGTCGCCCGATGGTCGGTTCTGTCGAATCGGCGTCGTCGAGCTGTGTTGTGGGACCTATAGGCAATTTTATACGCCTACAAACATTTTATTCAGGTGACCGAAGAGATGAAGAATGAGCAAATAACACATAAAAAGTATGTTAAAGACTATCCAGATGCAAAAATCAGGTAACATTTTAATGTCTGATCAGTAACATTTTGTTCCCTAGCATTTTAGGGATTCAAATTGAAATTTATTGATATTTTGTATATAGAGAATGCCATGTGTTTACTTTTCGCACAGGGCCCCTAAAATCTCAGAACCGGCCCTGCCTCTATTAGTAGATCTCCCCCTCCTTGCCCCGTGGACGTAGGCAGTTTGCCGAACCACGTAAAAATTTGTGTTCTTGCCGTGATTTGTAATAGCTTGTAGGTTCCCTCGACGCGCAGTCCTAGAGCTGACGAGAAGAAGAGCTGATATCTCACTTTGATGAGATATCTGGCTTTCGGTTCTTGTTTCCTTTGAGAAACGAGAATTCCGTTGTGATCTAATCTCTTGTTGTGCACCTTGCGCACCGGAGGTGCTGCCGAAATTTCCGCTGCGCACAACAAAATTAGTGTCGAAAAAGGAAATAAAAAAATAATGTTTTAAACATTACGTTTAGAAGTTTATTTTTTTTTTAATTTTTTGGATAAAAATGTTTCTAGGAGCTGTAGCATAGATAAATTAGTGCAAATTGAAGAAGCCGAATATTTTGATTAAACTTTTGTGGTTTGGTTGAGAAATATCTTTTAAGCTTGTGTATAAATTCATATTTATATTCACTTTTTTTCCCTTCAAGCTAAGATGGCTCACGAGTCACGATAAAAAAATTCTCCACGGCTAAACAATATAAATAAAATTTCACGTGCTATGGCTTCTTTTATTTTTCACAATTTTTTATTTAGCACACGCATGCCACGCGGCACGTGTTTACAATTTAAAAAGGGTTTCAGTTTTCATGTACTCGAGTAGCGCCTTGATTGTTAAGCTGCTCCGGCACCCATTGCCCTTAGCTCTCAATATTTCGGAACACGAACAATTTTTCAAAACAGTCCCATTTGAATTTTTATTTTTCAAAATCGATCTTTTTTTATTTACCAAAACCGACCTTTTTTTTATTAGCAACCTAATCACTTTTCTAAAACAGTCCCGTTTTTTGATTAGCAGCCTAATGCTTAATACTGAACTCCTCATTAACTTAGGTATTATCAGAAATTCTTCCTTCAACTTTGAGATTTATCAAATATCCTCTTAAATTAGAGTGATTAATAGCAATCAACTGTTTAGCATTATCCTTTTAACTCGGATAATTATTTATGCAGATGAAATTTGTTAAACTCCCATGATTTTTAGAATTAAGTTTAGGATGTGTTTGTGCCAAATCCATCAAAGTTCAGGGGTTTTTAGGAATTTACTCTGAGTAATTGTGGATGGACCCTTATAGTATTGCCTAATTGCAAATTGACCTTCTATATTTCTATTTGTTGCGAATAGACCCCATGCAGTATTGGTCCAAGTGCGAATACAGTTCCTCGGTGAACTTCTTTGACTCTTCTAAAAAGTAAGGGGGAAAAAGACCTCATCTGTCTCTTCAAACACGATGAAGTTAAAGTGACTATTATAGAGAGTTTATCCGTCTCTTCAAACCTTCTTAACTATTATAAGAGTGAAAAGAATTACTCAGGGATCTATTTGCAACAATAAAACTATAGGAAGTCTATTCGCAATTAGGTGATATTACTTGCAACCAACCCTTCTAACAATAATCACGTTCTCTTGGGCGTCAGCATCTCGAGCGCACCTACGGATTCTGAACAAAGTTTGCGGTATTTTCATCAATCGCCCGCTTTGATTTCGGCGAGGCATCTTCTTCGGGTCGGGTACAGCTTAGGAGACCACGAAGGAACTCCAGGTTCTGTTATTTTACAGCAACAAGGCAGCCAACGTGGAGCGGGTAAAACACAAACTGAATCGTAGAGTTAATTGCCCGATACCCATATTAGTTATATGGTCAGTTCAGCTCGATGTATGCAGTTACATCAGTGGCAGCCAGGAAATTTTTTTTTGCTCCGGGCAAAAAAATAATCCTGGCTGGCGATGAATCTCAAGACGCAAATATCGGCGAAGGAGATGTATCATCCTCCTGCCAAATGTACTTTGAAAAAATTGAAACCCAACATAAAATAATTGCAACTACAATTGCATTCGAAATAATTACAGCTACAATTATATATGCAATTAACATTTGCACTGCAATTGAAGTTACTAACAGCCAAATAGCTACTTAATATTCACCCTATTAAGAGGGGACAAGCACATCGCTGGTGAAAACATCCTAGCCTCCAAAAAGCTTTTACATGTCGGGTTGGATATAGAATTGTCGCAACCGACCCGTTATGATCCGTCCTATCTCGGTTCATAATTTTCGGGTCTGCCACGTGGCCATCTACTTCCCCCGCACCCAGTAACCAGAACCAGAAAATTTGGTCCCCTCGGGCTCGGGACACCGGCGGTAATATAACCGCCCATTTCCCTTTGGTCGATATTGACCAAATAAAGAACGTGATGAGCTAACTAATCCCCCCCCCCGCCCCCCCTCGCGCACGTGCTTCGCTCGTGCCCTGTCCTTCCCTCCCTCTCTCTCAAAAAGGCCTACAGAGAGTAGTAGCTCATCCGCTTCCCCCTCTTCCTGTATAAATAGGTCCTCGTTCAAGCATCAAGCGTGATATTCTTGATTCTCGATCTCGCCATCGTAGAGATCTGAGCTCTTCGATCGCTTGAGGTAAGATCCTTCATTCTCTCTCTCACTCTCTCTTGATGCGTTTGCTTTCGAAATGTTTGAAAATTTGTCTCTGAGATGCGATCGAGCTGCTGATTTGGATCCAGAACCGAGATTCGTGTGATCTTGAGGGATTTGAGTCAGATCAGGCCTTTGATCTGTTGGTTTGTTTTGAATCTGGAGACGTTTTGATCCGATTCGCACTTGCATTGACTTGGTTCGTTCGATCTGTGGTTTAATTGGTTGTATAGTAGTTGTTTATGGTGATTCAGCGTCAGATCTGGTCTCTGTTCCTTTTGATTTGTAGTTATTTTGTAGATTTTCATGACTCAAATCCAATGCATTGATTGTAAGTCTGCTTTCAGGTGATTGCAGTTATAAATCATGGCTACGGGAAATCTTTTCTCGAAAACTACGCAAGCATTGTTCTATAATTACAAGCAACTCCCTATACAGCGGATGCTTGATTTTGATTTCCTTTGTGGTGAGCGTTGGCTAATTCTTCGATTATTGCTAATTTAATCACTGTTAAAGTTTGATAAATGATCAAGGACGTGTTGAATGTTATTTGCAGGAAGGGAAACGCCTTCTGTAGCTGGAATCATTAATCCTGGCTCTGAAGGGTTTCAAAAACTATTCTTTGGTCAGCAGGAAATTGCCATCCCAGTTCATCCAAGGTGAATTTACTGCTTCTTACAGAGTTAGAAATTAAAAGAGAATGAGTCTTTGTAGGGGTAATGCCATTAGCAAGGTGCATTTCAAAAAGCAATGATGAAAATATCATATTTTTATTGACGAAAAAGCTCCTTTGTTATATTTGCGTGGAACTATCGCTTCATTATTTACGGTAGACTGTTTTACGGAAGTCTGTTTGTTCACAATTTATCATTTCACTAGATGTGCATGATCTTGCACGATTTAATACTAAAAGGATTGTGGGAATGAGACAAATCTTTCGAAATAGAAACTTGTTGAATGCTTTCTTGCTACCGTCAGCTGTTGGTGATTTCATTGTGGAACATTAATATTTGATTCTAAGAAAAATGAGGTCAATTCTTTCATAGTTCTTACTGGCAGAAATAGTACAAATTTGAAGTGCTCAATATTTTTGCTATGGTTTATAGCTATCATGTCTATTCATGCACTCACACGATTGCTAATTTATCTCTTCTGGTCTTCCAATTTAGCATTGAAGCAGCTTGTACTGCACATCCAACTGCTGATGTTTTTATCAACTTTGCATCGTTTAGAAGGTTGGTGTTCTACTTACATGATTTAAATAAACACGACTAATATTCATTTTCGTTTGATTTATATGCTTAATTTGTTGAATTTATCAATTTGCAGTGCAGCTGCCTCCTCCTTGTCTGCTCTAAAACAACCCACAATTCGGGTTGTAGCTATTATAGCTGAAGGTGTGCCAGAAGCCGACACAAAGCAGCTCATTTCCTATGCACGAGCTAACAACAAGGTAAGCTATTGTCAATAAACTTGATGGTTTCCTATTATGTCTACTGGGAGTGTGCCACGTGGATAATATTATCGTCTTAAAGTCCAACCCCAGTGAACTTAGAAGGCAACCCGATATGAATCGAGACCTGTCATCTTGAATTCATGATATTCATTAGTAATTTGCCTTAAAATGGGAAAGATTCTGGAGAGGCAACATAATAAGTGTTTTTCTTTTATATCAAATTATCATGAAAAGTCAGTGTGTTTAGAAGATGACTACAAAATCATCTTTCACACACCAAGGGTTTCTGTTGCGGAACAGTTGATACCCATCTAGCACCTATCAGATATCTTTTTTGTAATACCTTATGGGACAGCTTTTTGGGGCTGGTACAAGTCCTTTCAGAACAATACATTCATGCTTTGTTTGATAGTCAATCTTTTGATGGATGTTAATTGCAGGTTGTTATAGGTCCTGCAACTGTTGGAGGCATTCAGGCAGGAGCTTTTAAGATTGGAGACACTGCAGGAACTATTGACAATATAGTTCAATGCAAGCTATACAGGCCTGGCTCTGTTGGATTTGTTTCCAAATCAGTATGCTTTCAGCTTCTTACTTGATGCAATAATTACATGAGACTTACTATTCTATAAGGGTTGATATATGTCAATAATTTTTAATCCATCCCCCTTTGACATGGACTTCACGCTAAAAGGTTCTTATATTCCTTGATATAATTGCGAAGACACTGCTATTGTCATTTCTTGTTAATTTAATTACAATCCTTCAAAATCTCTTGATTCTTCTTAACGTAGAAAATTACCGAAATTACACTTTGGAGTAAGGAATGCTTGAATATTACGCTATGCTGCTCCTCATTATTCCTTCGTGAGCTACAACTTAGAGGATTTAAGGCTAGCAAACTATGTAGCTGTAATCTTGGATGGTCTTTTTTTAAAGAGAGAGAAACCATATTCTCCTATTGACTCACTTAAAATCTTTTTAATCTTTTGTATTAACTCTCTCTGAGAAGTAATGTTTCATCTATGTACTTGTTCAAATTAGAAAATATTAGAAAATAAATCTCATCTTTCCTGTTTCAAATTTGAACTTCATCTATATTATCATTCCTTTCTTTAATAAATGCTACTCACATACTAAATCCTTGACATATAAAATTTTAGTAAGTGATGGAACTATTGTTACGATTTGGCGTTGCTGGATCCATATTGACCTTCCGCATGATCTGCCTGACAAACAGTGTGATGCCATAAACACATGCCCTCTTACAAAGAGACTGCCCTAGAACTTGGTGCGTGCGTGCATGTGCATGTGTGTGCGCGCACGCATGCGTACACATGACGTGTACGCCAGTGGTTGTAGATAAAACTAGTCTAAAATTCTTTGTAAGAGCCAAATTGTCATATTCGTTAAAGTAGTGAGCAGTACGATTATGTAGTAGATTACCCTCAATAGTAGACTTAGTGAAATCCAAATTTTAGTTCATCTTCCAGCTGAAAGATTTTCATAAAGTATGATTTTCAATAATATGATGCCTGCATTTACTACAAGAAGAAAATTGATGCTAGTCTTGATGAATATAAATGATCATTATAATCGAAGGATATCTGCTACTCTCAGAATTGTACTGGGAGTTCTCTCTGCACATCTTAGTTTGGCTGTTGGTTTCTGTCTTCATAGTTCAAAGTTAATGACACATTTTTGTAGACCAATAATAGAAAAAGCAAATATATTCTTCTATGTTTATGTTAGTGCAATAATATTGTACGAGTTTAAAGTTTGACTTCTCAATCCCAGGGAGGCATGTCAAATGAGATGTACAACACAATTGCACGTGTGACAGATGGCATTTATGAAGGTATTCTATTTTTATTGCAAGTCATCCAACCATTACTGTATGGGCATTAACTTTACGTAATTTATTGGTATGAAGTTATGAACTATGTATGAAGCTTATATTAACTTGTTGAATATTGCAGGAATTGCAATTGGAGGAGATGTTTTTCCTGGCTCAACCCTTTCTGATCATATTTTGCGGTTCAACAATATACCGCAGGTAATTTCCTTTTCATGTGAATTTAGTGTTTTTGAAGATCTTTTTTTAATGTATTTATATTATCCCCTTTACCATTTTGTTCTTGTTGTAAAAGTTTGAGTGTACATTTTATGAATTGATTAAGAGAGTATTTTACTAAGGTATAATAACAAAAGCATGGTAAAAAGTGATTGCTCCTCATAGAATATTCAATTTTAAATGCCTCGGTTTCCTGAACATTTGGAATTTTGGATGCTTAAATCCAAGTCCGTCCCTCCTTTTTTCAATCCTTGAAAAGCAAATAAATGAATCAGAACACACATACACACACACACCAAAATAAAAAAGGAAACGAGAGTGCCATGTTATGTCTTATACTTCAGACATGTGGCTTCTGTCAGAAAAAATAGTCAGAGAAGGCAGGAAACAATAAAGAGAAAATCTGGGCGCGAAATGGAGTCAGGGAAGGCAGATTAGGATTAGGATTTCAGGTCCTGTTCTTGAATAACTCCTTGGGCATCACCTTGTAATTCAGCCTCACACCTAGATTGATGGTTCTCCCCAGGTCTCAAACCTTCAAACTGGTTATTAGCCATATGGTCTCTGTCAACGTTGGCTTATATCACACCTTTGGCTTTTTACATGTGAGTAAGATCAGGTCACTAAGTCACTAAAAGCTGCCTGCAACCAGACATGTATGTCCTTAAATATCAAGATACCCTTAATGTTATGGAGTTTGGTTACCAATTTCTTTGGAAATATTGCATTTTGAAAGTCTGCGATCTCTAAGTTTGTTTGATTTTTATTGTGTGAAAAATATACCTCCATATTTTATCCTTTATGTTAGTTTTATATCTGACAAGTTCTCTTCTATCCGGGTCTTAGATTAAAATGATGGTTGTTCTGGGGGAACTTGGTGGATGTGATGAGTACTCTCTTGTGGAGGCACTAAAAGAAGGAAAGGTTCATAAACCAGTTGTTGCCTGGGTTAGTGGAACCTGTGCACGGCTCTTCAAGTCAGAAGTTCAGTTTGGTCATGCTGTAAGTTCTTAAATATTTTTGCCGTTACCTTCTTTGACTACTAAGAATCTCAATGACCATCATGACTAGCTCGAGATTTTCATGTTCTGTTTTACTTAAACCAGGGCGCTAAAAGTGGTGGTGAGTTGGAATCTGCACAAGCAAAAAATCAGGCTCTAAAGGAATCAGGAGCAGTTGTTCCAACTTCTTTTGAAGCTCTGGAAAGTGCAATAAAAGAGACATTCGAGAAACTGGTAAGTTTGTATTTGACCAATGTGTTTAATATGTTTATAAGTGGAGAAATCATGCAGTAAATTGTAATTATTAACCTTCCTGCAAATGATCTCCTATATATTGTTTAGGTCGATGAAGGGAAGATTACCCCTGTACCTGAAGTTACACCTCCTCCAATTCCTGAGGACCTTAGCACAGCAATCAAAAGTGGAAAAGTCCGTGCCCCAACACACATCATCTCCACAATCTCTGATGACAGAGGTCTGATAATGACTCTCTTCTCTAGATTTCAAGTTACATCCCTGCAGAAATTTTTTCTAGGTTTACCCAATTACTGTTGGTTTCATTTACAGGTGAAGAACCATGTTATGCTGGTTTGCCAATGTCGACCATTATTGAACGGGGCTATGGTGTTGGTGATGTTATATCTCTTTTATGGTTCAAGCGCAGCCTTCCCCGTTATTGTACACAATTTATTGAGGTGGGTAAACACAGTTCTTGGTGAATATGTTAATTAATTTTTTTAACCCTATTGAGGTGGGTAAACACAGTTTTTGGTGAATAGGTTAATTTATTTTTTAACCCAGTTGAGAATACACATTTTTGTGTTCCATTTTAGTTTCCCAAGTGTTTCCTCCTCATAGGTGATAGCTGTCAATTGACTGGCTTGATCTTGACACCTTGACCATAATATTGCTAATCATTAGTAAGCATCACTTGCCTCTAGCTTACTATCAGTTCTTTGTGCTCAGATCTGCATCATGTTGTGTGCTGATCACGGGCCCTGTGTGTCTGGTGCTCATAATGCTATCGTGACCGCAAGGGCTGGGAAGGATCTAGTTTCTAGCCTTGTTTCAGGTATATTTACACCCGTAAATGGTATTAAAAATCATGCATTACTCTTTTTATGTAGAAACACCTATGACGTAAGCAAACAACTAAATTAATGCTAATGATTTTTTTATCATTTTTTAAACAGGACTGCTTACAATTGGTCCTCGATTTGGTGGTGCAATTGACGATGCTGCTCGATACTTCAAGGATGCATATGATAGGGTGAGTTGGCTTGGTATCAAATAATCTATAAATTTATATTTTCACTTGCGAATGCTTCAAAGTCTTGCTACTTTAATTATTGGGGAGTGGGGACATTTCACATATGCATGCATTTCTTCGTAGGGTCTCACTCCTTATGAGTTTGTTGAGAGTATGAAAAAGAAAGGTATTCGAGTACCAGGGATTGGTCACAGGTATATATTTTCTGCTGTTTATTTTTTAATCACATTGTTCGAAATAAATATATAAATGACATGTTATCACTATGTTATTTGCACATGTATATCCCCACATGTTAGTAGCTGCAGATCCATTCTGGTTTCCTATAGTTCACATGCTTCAAATGTTTGAATCAGAATCATGGCATCTTTGTACATATATATGTCCCCCATATTAATAGCTGCAGATGCATTCATGTTTCATGTTTTTCATTTATAGACAAGGTGGGATTTATTAGCCGGTGCAACTGAGATTTTTTTCCCTATAATTCACATGCCGCCAATGCTTGCTTCAGGATTCTGCTATGTCATTACTTTCATAGGCTCTATTCTCTTTGGAGAATCAATTAAAAGTGGGTATTTTAAAAGTTGTAGAGCTGAATGATCACCTTATGCAAGTTTTCATGTCAAAATCTATCGAACATAAAATCAACAATGAGTATCCATGGAATAGAAGTGTGTAGCCCACCTTTAAACATAGCCCGCCTCTAAACTTGACATATATGGCATCTCCGTAGCTTCATAGAGCACCATGATCAAAGGTATGTTAATACTGAACATATATTCTGTGTTTAATCATGAGTGACACTGAACCATTCTGAGAAGCTGAAGCTATTTTCTAATAAGACTTTTCATTAGGGTGGATTGAGTTCAAAATCAACCATGTATTGATTTCACAGTGCAAGTTCATACCTTCAAATATTAGTATAACATGCATCTGTCTTATGTACTAGTGTCTGTTAAGTTTACTGTAGTATTGTTATTAACTCCAATGAACCTGAGCTCAATATGAAAGGTACAGAACCACTGTGGGATAATTTCTTCTTATTGGTGGATTTCGGGGAAAGTCATGTTTCGGTAGAATTATTTTTTAAACTAAGTTGCTTGAGTTGCAGTACTTCCACTTTCACATAATTTTTAGTTTTTTTGACCAATATACCCTTCAATATATCTTATTTGCAGATTTATTCCCCAGTTCTGACCATAAATTTACGCCTAATTCTTTGACACTGAGTTAAAATAACCCTCTCATTTAATACTGTTAAATTTCAAACCAAGAAAGGGTAAAATGGCAAAACTAACCCCTGTACTATCCCTTAAAAACGATTCTTTATCCCTATGTCCCTAAATTTATCCTATTTGCATATTTACACCCCAAATCTGCGTGTCTGCTAATTTACACCTATGAATTTAACAGTGTTAAATGAGAGAATTATAAAAATCCATGTGGGAGAATGTAGGAATAAATCAGCAAACATGATAATTTGGGTCATATATCTGCCAAACAGATAGATTTGGGGGGTTATACAAAAAACCCTATTTGTGATATTTTGTCCCAATTCATGTATATTTACATTTGATAGTACATTCAATGAAAGGTGGCAGTTTTCACTGGCACCATATTGACAATTTAGATATTTTCCTTCAAAATTTGCAACACCAAATATTTTGATATGTTTTCAGGATCAAGAGCAGAGACAACAGAGACAAGAGAGTGCAACTGCTCCAAAAATACGCTCACACGCATTTCCCCTCTGTTAAGTACATGGAATATGCTGTTCAAGTTGAGACCTACACACTATCGAAAGCAAATAACTTGGTGCTAAATGTTGATGGAGCAATTGGATCTCTCTTCCTCGATCTTCTCTCTGGCAGTGGAATGTTCACCAAGCAAGAGATTGATGAGATAGTTGGAATTGGATACTTGAATGGTCTCTTTGTCCTAGCACGATCAATTGGTCTTATCGGGTGAGTTTACATTCATAAGCACCGTTACTTATTTATTTTATTGATTCTTTGCAGATCCACCCCCCTAAAATATCTTATTCCATTTCATTAGTATATGTAACACCTGGCACTCGTGACAATGCATTTTTCTGCTAGTTCTAAAGTCCAATCAAGAGTATTGTATAGGGATGTTTTTCCAAATATGTCTAGGATTTTAAAAACTAACGGGAAAAACATGTCATCGTGGGGATTAGGGATGTATATACTAATAAAATAGAACACGAGTGATAAGTATCTGCAAATAACCCTTATTTCATTCATCTTCATGAGATTAGCTGCTTAACCATTATGTTCCTGGAAGAGGAGGTAATATTCTCATGACCCTATCCAAAATCTTATGAACCTATCCAAAATCTTTCATATTTTCTTCTATTGCACAGCTTCATTCATTATCTAAACAAATATGAAACTAAAAATCTAAAAGAATGATACAATGCCTTGCTTAAGATATTCTGTTCTAACATTATTCATACTTTCATAGTAAAGAGGCTTACCTCCTTTGGTTTTGGTTTTGATTTTGAAATTTCAGGCACACTTTTGATCAGAAGAGGTTGAAACAGCCTCTCTACCGCCACCCTTGGGAGGATGTTCTATATACCAAGTGATCATTATTTCGATCCCAGAGTGTAACAGTAGCCATCATGTTCCAATTTTTCCCTGCATATTTTCATTGTTATTGCTGTAGGGACTCGGAAACTTCAATTGTCAATTGTGGTACTGCAGATCAGTACTTTAGTCTATAAATTTTGTAAGCTTATTTGATCCTTTTCGTTATTATACGCGCGCTAGATTCTTCTCTCATTTTGCATAGCATATATTGTTCAGTACTGAAATGTTGAGCAGTTAATCTGAGGACCTGGAGAGTACCTGGTGGGGACGGTCCATGATATTAAATGTGTATTCAAATGATGTCAACCCTTAGATCCGGACATAAATCTCGAAGTCTAATGACCCAACGGTTGACATCATTTGCATGCACATTTAATGTCATGAACCGGGGCGCACTTGATACTTTTCCGGGATTGATTAGTGTTGCTCTGATGAAAGGATAATAGGCCATTTATTATCCAATTATTTTTTTTAGGGCAGGGCGAAAGAGCCGTAATGGTTTCATGCCTGATGAGTGAGTGTCCGCCCTTGAATCACTGAATTTCCAGATTCATGCACGAATCTAAAGATTGACATCCTTTGGATGTGCATTTATTGCTATAGACCATTTCTAGATACGTTCTCAATTATCAGACGGACTACATTTATTGCCACCTGATAGTTCAAAGAAGAAATAGAATATGCTAATTTATCTTAGAAAGCACGAAGAGACTCTCATCTCTGAATTAGCGTACAAATTACTTAAAAAGTCAATTAACCCAAGGGTGGAGCATAGCATATGATTAGTGTTATGAACAGAAATAATCGGCTACTTAATCACGAACGGACCCACAACGCTAAGCGTTCTCTCAACATTTGCACTGTCAGGTCCCTAGATCAAGAAAATATCACGCCAACGAACTTGAACCCTGTACGAAATCTAGCCACAAGTACTCTGGACAAAACTACAAAACAAAAGAGAGACAGTTTCCTCCTCCTGATCATAGAGCACCAACCCCCTGAACAACACTGTATTTTTTTCTACTTTAAGGAGATTATCTCTAGTATTAAGCCGGTCATTAATGGCTAGCAAACCCATAATCTGGACTTAAAAGAGGTTGAAGACTTCTCTACGACTTACAATATGCACCAATCCTCCTCATATTCGAAGCAAGCTTTTGCCATGCGATCACATTAACTAGAAATACCGGACGAAAACTTGGTTCCTTCAAAACTACAATGCAAGAGTTAATACAAGGGTGAAACATCTCATCCTGCATCTGTCCCTTGCATCTTGAGTTGTGATAATTGTTCCAGAATCATTCATTCATTAAAGGATAAAAACAGATTCAAAAAAACTACAAGGCCCTTCAGCGAAGCAAGTGGCGAATGGCAGCGACGGTATCGCCTTTATGCTCACGTAGCGTTCTCTCAGCTACCTTCTTGTCCAGCTGCACACAAAAATAATAAGTAAATAAATAAATATATAATGAAGACCAGACTAATATAGTTTGCACATAAAAGGAAACGAGTGAAGGAAAAGATCTAGTTTGTGACCTCAAGCTCGTTTGCGATTATATCGACATCAGCAGGATTGATCTTAACAGCAGCTAATTCTTTCTCCCTGGTAACAAAATCAAAAATGAAAAATTGTAGAGGGAACTTAAATATATATGTAGTACATATCAGCAAATATAGGAAGAGGGGGAAAAAAGAAAAGAAAAAAACAGAAATCGTTGTATGAAGATTACTTAACCTTGACAAACAATGTATAACTTAAAATATAGTAGTTGGCTACAATCAAAGCCCTTTTACATAGAGACACAAAATTGTGAGAAACTAACAGCCCTTCAGGGGGATGCAGCCAAATGATATGACTTACAAAAGCGAAATGAACGTTGCTACAGGTTGATCTGGTCTTTACCGTTCCATTTGAACTAAACGTTACCATTTGGCACTTTTAATATAAAACCCACGTAGCTATATATTGAACCAGGAGTTAGCAATAGCTTCATACTTAACACTTAATGCAGCCATTTGTACTGTGGACCTCAGGGTTCTAGTGCAAGGTCATATATAACAAGAACTTCCAGTTACTAATTACATTATCCCACAATGGTACTAGTTACAACAGCCCTTCCAGCTATATTATCTCAATTTCTCAAATCTCATTCTATTTTGTTACATTTTGTAAGGTTGTCTATGGTAATCTTCTCTAGTACTTTAATGCTTTGTTTGGGAGTTTATTAAGGGAAGGGATGGAAGAAAGGAAAGATAGGGGATAGAAGTGAAAAGATATATGTTGTTTGGGAGTTTAGAAGGGGAACAAAAGTAAATTTGTTTTACCTTGTTTGGGAGTTCTAATAAAGAAAGAGGACGGAAGTGAAGTGAATATGTATAAAGTTACATAAATATCTTTACATATTGGATGAGAGTATATCTTAATCATTGATTTTAACGTCATAAGGGTATAATTGTCTTATCATATTGCCAAATTTTACATTGGTTTTCATTCCATCCTCTACCCCAAATTGGAGGGGAGGAAAATGGAAGGAAATTTAATCTTCCATTCCATCCTCTAACTCCTCAAAAAAACTCCCAAACAATGTGAAATTGAAATTTCACTTTAACTTCCGTCCATTAACCTCCATAAATTAACCTCCATCCAAACAAGGGAAAACATAGATCCCTAGACAGGTTGATTTGATGAGATTTAAGCTAGTTGTGGGTATATGCTACTCATGTACATCAATAGATACAAACCACCCAAGGTAAAACTGTCAAAACAATATGCTCGTATCATGTCCAATCTTTTAGCTTGCAAATGTAACACTTAAAAGTGGTTGGTATTGCTTAATAATCAAATTCCCTTCACAAACCACCACCAGAGTTTCCTGTTTTAGTTTGTAAATATATGTCTTAAAGTAACGAGTGTCATTGAGTTAATAAAAGTTCTTACTCACCATTTCACCATGTTGAATGTTTGTAGTTTAATTTTAATAATTCAAATCCTCAGGATAGATGAAAAGGTCCACAGAGTTTATGGACAATGCTAACTGATAGGTGGTCATACTCATAAGATTAGAAAGTCAAGCACAGGTATCGATCCCAAAAAAGGTCTACCACGTTTCAGAAGTCACAAAAGCAAATTATTTGACATGCTAGCAATTCCGAATTTTCAATGATAATGCTAAGAGCTTGGTACATACTAGACATATAGAGTTGAATGTAGACTTTTACGTTGTAATCTATAACCGAGGGACACATGTTTTCTTGTGTATCTTTGACATAGAAGGTGTTGGGGAAGACTTATTTTTTAAAGCTTATTAGTTATACTGCTTTTAATGGCTTTTTAGCTTTTTTGATAAAAATACTATAAAAATTATTCGAGTAGAATAGTAATTTGCTTGGTCAAACCTAGCTTTTTTAGGTGAGCTTATAAGCTAGTCTTTCAAAAATTGAGCTATACCATATTTTCAAAATGGGACTTATAAGCTAACTTATTTGACATTTTACCAAACAAATAAATATAAAAAGCTAGCTTAAAAGCTAGTTTTACCACAAAGTAAGCCTCTCCAAATACCCTCATGATTATATTGATGAAGGAACATCTCAGAGAACCAACAAGAAAACAGTACGAGCATATTGTGCAAGAGTTACTGAGATTGCTTCTAAACTGTTGCTCTTCAGCTTCTTCAATATGCATAGTTAATTTTAACTAAGTTGATATATATATATATATATATATATATATAT
>BQKN01067543.1:202739-214439 GCA_022839385.1 Asparagus kiusianus | reverse complement strand
GACATATGGTGATGGATTTGGATGCAACACGGATACTATTATATTTTTGCTGACCACAACAGAAGCTGTCAACCTTCTTAACAAACTTTCATCATCTTGAGTCCCTCAGCCATTTGTCCATGTCGATGATTTAAAATAAAAAAATTTAAATGTCCAGACGGTGGTCCATTCAAACTGTAATCTTCTCCGTTTAGCTTGATATATATATCTTCTAAATTGTATGGACACTTCAATCATAGAGCCATAATGTCGGACAAGTGTCAGACACGTATGGTTGTTACAGTAACTTTATTGTGTGTACCTATTCAAACTTGTGTATACTTTTTAACTCTTAAGACCATACAGAACATAACATTCGAGTTTCTGTATATCCTAAGCTATAAATATAAGCAACTTGCATCAGATTGTGTCCACTCAACTCGTATAGCAAGAAAAGACTCAAAACTCATTCCTTTCTTTCCTTTTTGGCACTTAAAATTTGCAACATCAAGATGAATGGGGTAGATTTCAATTTGAATCGCCCGTCATTGGAGAAAGGGTTTTTTTCACTTCAAAATTTCCCCTGCTAGATCATGTGTTTAAATCTGATTTGCCTGCCTGCTTCTTAGAGCCAAATTTTATCCACATTTTCTTATTACAGAGAAGCACGATATACGCACAGGTTGATTCTGCTCTTCGAAGAATCCGGGAGACATCTGAGGTATCATAATTAATAAAGTTACATCCAGTTGCCTATGAGTAATCGCTAAACCAAGGATTGTCTTTCTTCCGGTACAGGCTGTTCAATCTTTTGCTGCAGAACACCTTAAAACACCACTTGGCGAGCCAGTGAAAGGAAAGAAAAAGAAGTCAAGCACAGAGCTGTGGCTAGAGAAATTTTACAAAAAAGTAACCAATCTACCAGAACCATTCCCTCATGAGTTAGTTGAACGATTGGAGCAGTACTTAGATGTAAGTATTCTTTTATCCGATTAGAATCCTTCAATCTTTTGTCCGATTAGAATCCTTCAATCTGACTAGACCATTTCTACTTTGTCATTATAATTTTCCAAATTTTTTCCCTTCATAATATTAGAAACTTGAAGAGCAGCTCGTGGATTTATCGTCATTATTATATGACCATCAATTGGATGATGCATACCAGAACAGTACTGACATCTTACAAAGCACCGTCTTTACTCAACAGTGAGTATAATTCAGCTATTTTCTTCCCTGGGCACTTTTTTTTCCTTTTCGTTTTTCCATTATGTTAAAAGAGTCTTGGGAAGGAAGATTCTAAAAATCATTTTGGAAAATTAGATCTATTCTCTGCCTTGCCACAAATTTTATCTCAACTGTTATTACGTTAGAATTGTTGGAAGCAAGATTATGAAAATAATTTGGAAAACTAGATGGACTTTTGACCTTCAGCGAAAAGATTGTTCAGCATACAAAACTAACTCACATGAAAACCGGTTAGTTTTTTTTCAGTTATTATCTTAATGGTCTCTTAAAAAAAAACTCGTTTCAGGTACGTAGAACGAGTTTTGCATACGGAAAAGGAGAAGATGAGGTGTTGCCACATCGAATACACTTTTCCAACTCAAACATCACAGACTTTCGTGTATGGTGGGATCTTACTTGCAGGATTCCTTGTATATTTCCTTGTTATTTTCTTTTCTTCACCCGTGCGCTAGCAAATATCTAGTTCAAAAAAGGAGCGTTAAATTGGAATTTTTTAAATCATTTTTGGGTGTAATTTTATTTTCTACTTTGGTGAGCTGTTGTGGTCATTTTTTAGCGGGTGTGTATGCTAGAAATAATAGAAATAATGCCTAGGCCTGGAGTAGTTAATTTATTCCTTTCTACAGGAGAGTTACATCCAAGTCTCAAAATATTGTTGCTGTTGTTCTGTTGTCATTCCTTATCGCAAAGCTTTTTATCGCAAAAGCTGAGAAGCTGTCTATTGAAGGATCAGTTTTTTTTTTGGGAAAATTTGCAAAATAGTACATTTTTGCTAATTATTTAGCAAAATAGACTGTTTTGCTAAATAATTAGCAAAATAAATCTCTTTTTGGCCAATAGGCCAAAAAGAAGTCTATTTTGCAAAACAGCTCAGAAAACATACGGGACTAGTAATCCCGTATGTTTTTTAATCACGGATTAGTGAACTCATAAAATTTCACAAAACATTGAGATGAACTCAGAAAACATACGGGATTACTAGTCACGTATATTTTTTGGGTTACTTATCCGTGATTAAGTTGGTTCTAAACATACACGGGACTAGTAGTCCCGTATGTTTTTTGAGTCTTGTTTTTTAAAATCGATCTTTTTTTTTAAAAGAAGTCTATTTTTGCTAATTATTTAGTAAAACGGTCTATTTTGCTAAATAATTAGCAAAAATGGACTATGTTACAAATTTTCCTTTTTTTTATCATGTGGTGGCGAGGTAACTTCTCCATAAGCTGAAAACTCTCCTTTCTAGATGCCGAGTCTTGCTCGGGAAATTATCAAAATCGTCCTGAGTTCATATTTTATCCATCTGGCGACGGCTACCCTTTTGTTGGTGCCTGCAGACTCAGAGGTACTTTTATTCGGCTACCAAGGGGAATATAGATCAGCAGATTGGATGTGGAAATTGATTTTTTTTTTTTATGTTCATTATTGATTTGGTAGAGAATTATCAGTTTCAACCGTGTTCCTTCGTTGTTGAGGAAAAAGGTATGTGGTGGGGGTAGCACCACTGAACATGTTAGGATGCTAATGATACCCATCTTGTAGCATTCGGCACCAAACAACGCATCATGTCTCAAGACTGTTTCATGAAGAAGTCATTTCATACGTCCAATAATTTTTAACTGAAGAATCTGCATTTCTAATCACTAGGGGAATGTTTGTTTCAAATCCTATAATTTTAGGATATGGATTTCACCATGAGGTTTGAAATCCATACGCGTTTTGTTATAAGTCGGAATTTTTAAAATGTTATTTGTTTCATTAATATTTTAGGATTTGGAATACTACAATTTGTAATATTTTATTTGTTTCAAACTTAAATTGTAGCATTACCAAATACCAAAATTTTTATAATATGATGAATATACTATCTTGATGAGGTTACCTCTCACAAAAAGACAAAATTGGGATTTGCCAAAATTTTTACACTTTTGAGATTCAATATTCTAAAAAATTTCTTAAAACAAACATCATATATGAAATCCCAAAGTACAAAAAAAAAACTCACTCTTTGATCCCAAAACTTGTAATCCGTACCAAATGCTAAAATTTTTGGTGAAACAAACACCCCCTAGATGAATTTCAAAGAATGTATTATGTAGAACTACCAGCTTTTAATTATTGTTATGATGAACTATGCAAGTTCAAGAATAGTTTTTTTTTTAAAATATCCAACAAGCCCTAGAAATCGCCCAAGAGAAAAGTCAGACGATGCTTTCTGGGCAAAATGCATTTCTATCATGTATCTATGCATAATAAGCACAAGATCAGAGCCCAGTGCATTTCATCATTCTTTTACAGCTGCGTTTTCTTCAAAAAAAACCCCAATCCCATCTCTCATTATTAATTAAATTAAATTTCTTTTTTAAAACACTGTTGTACATTAATTTTTGTTTGTATTAGATCCTCAGCGGTAATGCTTGTGGTTGTCATCAGGAGATAAACTCAGGTCTCAAAGATTTCATGCCATCATCGGATCAGATCAATTCAAAAACAACAAAAATAACAAATATAATAGATAAATACACCAAAAAATAGTCCCAAGTCAAAAACAACAAAATGCATTTCCCTTTTTATTTATGGCCGAAACCCTAACCCTAAATAAGGATCATCGGGGGATTGATCCAAAAGGGACTTCAAATTTCCCCAAAAGTATAAAATAAAATAAAATAAAATAAAATAAAATAAAATAAAATAAAATAAATCCCTAAAATTAACCGACTTGAACCCTAAAGCCAGAAAAAAAATTGTGGCGCCTCTTGATTACCATTTTTCGTTCTTATTTATAGAGAGAGCTCCCGGAGTTAGGGTTTTAGGCCCGAGGAGTGAATAAGCCCTCGTTCTTGGGATAATTACGGTAGTGCCACCGATTTGCCAGGTAAGTAGAACAGGATTATAGGCACGTTGGTCCGACGGTTCAACGATCACTATCCCACGTGTTGAGGATTCTAAGATCTAATCCAGCGGCTGATATTCTCACACGTGGAGGGAAGTACATCACCAACTTATTTGATATCAATCTTTTGCAAATTTACCTCGCAAATCATGGCATTTGCAAAAACTGCCCCAAAACTCACAAATTTGATCTTTCTCCCTCCCCCTTCAACTTAGAGTGGCACTAGAGGCACACCATTGGACACAATCCCAACCACACCCCCTCATCTGCTACAGTACAGAAGGCTCCATATGGGATTTTAAAAAAAAAATCCCATGTGAGGCTCCCTGCACTGTAGCAGGTGAGGGGGTGTGGTTGAGATTGTGTCCAAGGGTGTGCCTCTAGTGTTTCTTTTCAACTTATCAGTGTCGGTTCTGAACGCGATGATGTCAAAAGTTTCCAATTATTTTCAATAAATTCACTATATTTTCGTGTTTAAAAATTAAAAATTATTAAGTGGGAGGCTAGAAAAAAGATTAATGCGAGAGAATCGAGAGTGATTTTGCAACAGCGATATTTGAGTAGCAAAATTGAAAATGTGTCTCTTCGAATCCGATTCGATACGACTCAGCGTGAGCGCCAACGGTGACCGCACACGCTGATTCGAATGTTCATGTCCGTGTTTTTCGGAAGAATATGATTGGAATCTTCGCACTAGAAAAGGATACTGCTTGTTCTCAATGGATATGGTCACCGCCGGTTCCATTTTTTTTGGAAGAAAATGCAACCGTTGAAAAATACACCATGCTTTCTTCTCAACAAATAATTCGCCCGGCTAGTTTTAAGTCATTTTCGTTTTACTAGGACGTTACTAGCAAAATATAATGCGATGAAGTTAATGAAGTCGACGCACGTTCCATTCTCATCGGGGACTACAGTTTTATAATATAGATATATAGGATTCGGATCCTCTTCACTATCTAAAAAATAGTGGAGAGATCACTACATAAACACAACCATTAATTATCTAGTTGGTGGTTATGATTTTTTTTTCTTTTAGTGCAAAATAGGAATGTGTGCAATACACGGAGCTATGGTGAATGTTAAATTTAAATTGTATCATGACCGTCTACTAAATAATCAACGATTAAGAATAAAAGTAGTGATCTCTCCATTAGAGATGATCCAAATCCATATATATTTATCATCCGTCACTTAATACTATGCAGCTTCCTCACTGCGTCCGTACTTCTAAGGGGTGAAGCAGGTTTATTTGAAGTACAAGATTCAACGTTTTGAGCAACACACGTGAAAGCGGTGACCAGATCCTCAGTCGGACGGAATCAACCTCCTGATTCCCACCGCTTTAACTTTTCCGCGTCCAAACAAAAATAGCAGCGGACTTTTCAACGTTTCGACTCCAAACGACCTTTTTACAGCAAAGGCGCTCGCAACCGCTGACGTCATCCAACGCGCACCCCACAAAAATTGGATCGTGCCCTCCAAGCTTCCCTCAGCCCCTCTATAAATTAAGACGCCCCCCAATCCTCAAAAACTACTCACCTCCCCACGAAAAATAAATAAAAAATATTTTTTTCCCCTCCAGAGCCATCCAAATCTCGAAACCCCCGATGTGTCCCTCCCGCCGCTACCCCCTCGCCTCCGCCGGCGGCGACTCGCCGGACTTCCGCCGGGCCTTCGACGTCCTCGACGCCGACCGCGACGGCAAGATCAGCCTCAGCGACCTCAAATCCACGATCGTCGCCGACGACGACGTCATCGCCTCCATGATCTCCGAAGCCGACGCCGACCGCAACGGCTTCGTCGACTTCGACGAGTTCGAGCGCGTCCTCGGCGGCGGCGGCGGGAGAGGCGGGAGGGAGGTGATGGAGGGGGCGTTCAGGGTCATGGATCGGGACGGGGACGGGAGGATAGGGTTGGAGGACCTGAGGGCGTACTTGGAGATGGCGGGAATGAGGGTGGAGGACGAGGAGGTGAGGGCGATGGTGAGGATGGGCGGCGGAGATGAGAGCGAGGGGATCGGGTTCGAGAGCCTCGTGGAGATCCTGGCCCTTGATCTCGCCGGGTGAAGGATCCTGAGAGTTTTTTTTTTTTTTTTTTTTTTGACTTTTTTCGTCGCCGCGGTGGGATCGCAACGAGATGAGAAGATCTTGAGGAGGTTTCGTATTGGCTGCCATTAATGATTTAAAAACGCCAATTCTTATGTCGTAGAGTTTTGAAATCAGTTTAATTAATGATTGGTCGTGTTATTTGCAAAATTATTCTGGGCCCGTTCAGAGAATATTGATCATTTTTTGGGCCTCTTTTTTTTTTTTAAGGCCGAGAGTGATCTGTACAACTGGTCTTAAATAATTGCCAAACCCACCACGAAAACAGGACTTTTAAAAGTCCTTTTATTCACCGACTTAAAATTTCTCTGACAGATGGCATTGTTTATGGGACTTCTTCGAGCTAATTTACTCGTGAACAATTCTGGTGGGCCCGCGCGTTCGTCATACTTTGTCTTGTAGTGAATATTGATTGGCACGTGATGTAGTTTTGAATCGGCTATTAAATGACACACTTATATTTTTACCATATTTGATACTTAAATACCCTATTATTTCATCGTATTTATACTTTAATGTTCTAAGTTGTAAAAAAATAACACTTTATAAGAAACTAACATTTTAATACTGTAAATTGTAAGAAAGTAACACTTTAATACATTCTGCTAATTCTCAGGATATATTCCTAAAAATGTTTTAACATCAACTATCAAAATATATTGTAAAAAAGTAACACTTTAATATATTCTGTTAATTGTCAGGATATATTCCTAAAAATATTTTAACATCAACTATCAAAACATATTAATATGCCAATTTTGTTTATAACTTATGATATTCAAATGTACTTTTCACAACTTACAGTATTTAATTGTACAGATGATCAAACAATAGGGTATATACTTGAGTGTCATTTAGCCTTCTTAATTTGAATAGGAGAACTGATTCCACTCCCACGCTTTTCTCTGGCTAGTATAAGGGTCCGTTCGTTTCGCAAATTGTTTGGTTGGGTTAAAAAAAGGAAATTATAGAATAAGAGACGAGATGAGATGAGTTGTCACCTTATTATTGGATGATTGAGTGATTTTTTAAAAAAATTTAGTTTTGAGGTTGTTTGTTGGTTAAAAAAAATAAGGAAATGAATTGGAGGTATATTATTGGATGATGTTTTGAGGTTGTTTGTGTTTGGTTCATTTTTAAAAATAAGAAAATAGATGATAAGAGATGAGTTGGAGGTATATTATTGGATGATGTGACACATACTTAAGGAAATCAATTTCTTGTTTTTTTTTTTTTTTTTTTTTGAGGAAATGGATGGAAAAGAATGTTTAATGAGATGATATGAGTTGTCATAATATTATTGGATGATGTGTGTGATTTTTAAAAATGGGATAAGATGAGATGTGATGAGTTGGATAATGTGACACATTTCTTGTGTTTGGTTTATTTTTAAATGTAAGAAAGGAGATGAAATGAGATGAGTTGGAGGATAAAAATAATATTTTATTGGATGTTGTGGATGATGAGTTTTAGTGATGGAAATGGATAAAAATATTATTTTATTAATTTTCTTATACCGATTTTCTTTTTTTGGTTTTTAGGAAACCAACCAAACAGCCCCTAATTCGTTACGTAGTGCCATCCTTTTATGTCATAAAAATCTTCTGAGAGAGACAATATAACTTTTGGCTACCTGTTTGGTTCTTTTTGTCAAACACGGGAAAGTCCGTGTAGCCGGAAACCAATTATTGACCCGTCAGCTGTGGTAATAATGGTCTCCTATTTGCAGAAATAAACAAGATAAAATTTTGAAAGTTATTGTAGATGAAAGTTAATGTACTGTACAATAACTTCCAAGGAAAAAAATAAAAAGGCCCAAACCAAACATGTCCTACACATGATCATGCATTTATCTATTGCCTAAATTATCATATCGGACTATAAAATGACACTCATTTATTAGTAACGCCTAAAAATAGATGCTAAGAATAATAAGACCTAAAAATGTCACACATAGCGGAGAAGGCTTATTTTAGTCGCCGGAGTTTTTGATTTTAGTAGCAGAACTAAGTTTTTTTTTTTTGGTATATACTCATCAAACCTCCCATACTATTTACCATCCAAATTCAAATTTATATCGGGACCGTATTATAAAGAACAAAGTGAGGTGCTACAACGAGAAAGTCCTTTGAAATTTTCCCTTACTGTTGATGTTAAGTAACCAAACAGTCAATATATCGGGGATGAGGTTGATTAGGGGCCGCTCACTTCTTCGAATATCTGATCCAGGGCTGGGCATATTCGGTTCGGTTCGGTTTTAAGCCCAATCCGCATCCAATCCGAATTTTTCGGATTCTCAAAACTCTCATCCAGATCCAGATTTTTTCCCCTTAATCCGAATATTCGGCCCAACCGAAATTCGGTTCGGTTCGGTTCGGTTTCGGTTTTGAATTTGCAAAGAGTTCTATCCAAAGACTTCTGTTGTGAATTTGCAAGTTGGGCATTGTCCTCATGATGAGGTTCCTGAGCTCGCCAACAAAGCTTTATTAGACTGGTTATCATCTTTAGAATAAAGTTTTGAGTTGATATAATTACACAGAGAACTGATGTTTTAAAGATGTTGTTCATATAATACAACATGCTTATCTCTTGTAAGTATCATGTACATAACACATTTTGTGATTGATTTGAATCTTATGTAATTCTCAAGATCTTTTCTGTGAAATTTTTTAACTAAAGTTTAAGTTTATTTAATTACACGGGGGAGTGATGTTTTGTATGATATTGTTCATATAATGTAGCATACGCATCTTTTGTAAGTGCATCATGTGCATAACAAATTTTCTGGATTGATTTGAATCTTTACTTAGTTCTCAAGGATATTTTTCTGTGATATTGCTCTACTCATTGCTTGAAACTGCTCCTTGCGTCGTTTGAATCTATTGGATGATAACAGGAAGTTTTGAGGTATAAGTTTAGTCTCTAAACCGCCCAACAGAATTCGGGTCGATTTTTTTTAGGCGGTTCAGGAGTTCAAACCGGATCCAAACCGATTTAATTCGGTTCGGGTGGTTTAGAGACTTCTTCTCATCCATTTAATTAGGTTCGGTTAACCGGTCCGTTTTTTTGGGCGGTTTTTTCGGTTTTTGCCCACCCCTAATCTGATCTTGAGTTTAGTAGCTTTCAGCCTGCACAAATAGAAACTCGTGAGAGAACGGCTTAGTTCCCGCATTGTGCCTCTGACGATCAAGTCAGTTGGTGAACTTGAGTAGGAAAATGAAGAACTATGTGAGTTCTTTAGTGTAGTACAGTGTAATATGCAGATATTACTTACTAGTAAAAGATCTAAGATCAAAAGATCGAAAAAAAAGATAGTACCTCTATTTATGGTGGTGATGAAAGGATAGAATGGTCACTTCGGCAGAGTATAGGAGGACGGTAAGTAGGTATGGGTTGACGGCTATGTCAGCACCTATTTTACACGTGCTGGTTGGCGAGTGGAGAAGAGATCACCTCAGCATTAAATAAGAAGTGATCGGAGCCATGACGGTGCTGACGTGATCCAATGAGTCATGAAGACTATCGGGGCTTGAGGTATGATGTACCTGCCAAGCATTAAATGTGACGCCGACGTGCTGTCAGTGGGAGAGGCTCGAGGCCGAAGCCGTCCTTTAGCTTGGTCAAGAAGTAATGTCTTTCGAGTCGACTTCGCGAGGCGTCGAATAATTGATCGAGTGGGCTTGTTGCGAGTCTTCTTCGACAAGAGGACCGACAAGTACCACTATACGAGTCGACCTAAGGAGATGTCGACTCGACGGGTCGGCTACGTCGGGATCCTTGGTTGTTTTGACCATCAATCTGGTTTGAACGGTGTATGTAGGAGGAGACATGTCTGTTGCTGGTAAATAGCCGTACTTTAGCGACTGACAAAATACCCTCATAAGAATTAAGAACTAAAGAAAAATATAAAAGGAACAACTTTAAAGGAGAAATAACTATATATATCTCGCACGTGCATTTGCACATGTCATGGTTTTGCTGCTAATATCTACTCTACTATATAATGAACTTTCAAGGGGTAGTAACAAAAATGTAGAGTGGTGGGCATTCATCTATTCCTAGGAAAAGAGTGGTGTTAGGAGCACACCCCAAACCACACCTCCAACCACACCTCCCCTCTCATTCGCTACAGTACTCCGGGCCCCACATGAGTTTTTAAATTTTAAAAACTCATGTGGGGCCCGGAGTACTATAGCGAATGAGAGGGGGAGGTGTGGTTGGAGGTGTGACTTGGGGTGTGCCCCTAACATTTCTACTAGGAAAAAGACATGGGTAGTTTGGCATCATAAAGGAGAACCTACTTAGAGTATTAAAATGTTTTTAATCTATTGAACATAGAAATAAAAAATCATAAAACATTTGATTATAAAATTTATTTTATTGATTAGATTTTAATTACCAAATTTCCTGTAAATATTAGTATGGAAATGTAAATATGTTTCTAGCCTATTAAACTTAAAAAACTTAATTGTTATCTAATTATAAGGATAATTTTTTCCCGACTCACTTAGTATAAATAATATTCTTCTTCTTTATTTTCCAAATGAACGCTACAAGATTAATGACTTTGATTTTTTCAAAGCCTTAAAACCAATGAAATATATAATGTACTTTTAGATTTATTAAACATTACAAGTCACATCTAAAAGATTTAAAACCTTTGTGTGTTATATATTATTATTATTCACAAGAACTCTTTACCTGCTTATGAACTATCTTTGATATGTAGTGTAGGACTTAATTTATTTTAAAATATGCTACTGAACAAACAAAAGAACTCATAAAATATTAATAAAAGATACCGGAATATTTAAGAATAAAACGAATAAAGTCAAAACTAGAAAAAATAAAGGAAAATTTGCTTCAAGGCCCCAAAATTGAAAAAACAATGTGCAACAACCCCCTGTACTTTTTCTAATATGTTTTGGCCCCAATTATACTTCCCAAGATGTGTTCAGCCCTATTTACACTTCCCAAGAAAAAAAATCTCAAAATACCCCAAATTACCCCTCTTCTTCTCCTCCTCCTCCTCCTTCTCTGTCTATCCTTTTTTCCATGGAGACAACAACCCCCTTCTCTCCTCTTTGGTAGCGAGGGTCTTCTAGGGTAAGAGGAAGGTGATGGGGATAAAAGGAGGGAAGACGAGGCGGTGCTGAAACCGACGACGACGGCGGCGGCGGAGACCCTGTTTACACTTCGCCAACTTCCTCGACTTCGACCTCTACGCCCTCGAACTCACCGTCGTCCACTCCAACTCCCACCTTCTCAAGCTCCTCATCTCCACCTCCCCCAAATCCGTCGTCATCGTCGAGGACGCCGACTGCTCCCTCGACCTCTCCAACCACAAGAAACACCTCCAGCCCGAAATCGACAACGGCGACAGCGACTCGCCTGACCCCACAAGCAAATTTCTTGCTGTGACAATAAGGGTAGATAAGGATGACACCATGTCAACTTCTTATAAGGGAGACTTGTTTT
>BQKN01067543.1:152596-197739 GCA_022839385.1 Asparagus kiusianus | reverse complement strand
GAGGGGGCTGGGGTTGGAGGGGAGATGATTGAAGAAGAAATGGGGAGAGGTAAAGTTGGGATCTTGGGTTAAAAACATATAAAAATGGGATAATTATGAGCTGGAGGGGCTGGGACATAATTTTAACAAAAGTTGGGGGCTGCAGCACATCAGAAATAGTATGAGGGGCTGGGGCACATCACATTTTGGATTTTGGGGCCTTGAAGTAATTTTTCCAAAATTAAAACAAGAGAGATATATGATAAAAAAAGATAATTTTTTATTTAATTTTAATGGCTGCTTTGTTTTTTTATATATATAATGTACGAAATATAACTTGCATTTGCGCATGATGCTGGTGCTAATGTTAAGGAACTAAGTGCGGTCAAACGGACTCAGGGAATGAATGACTATTCCTCCATTCTATTGTCTCATTGAGGACATAAAAGGTTATTTCACCTAAAAAAGGAGGACAGGAAACACCACATGTGAAGACAAGGCCATGAAACAAAAGGGCTTTCAATTTTCAAAATGAAGAAATATCTTTTTTATGTGAGATTCCATGTTTTTAACTAATTGAGATTGAGATTATAATTTTTTTTAAATATATTATTTGCTATAAACTGCATAAAAGTTTAAATTTTATGAGGAAAAACTTTTAAGTTAAAAGGTCGCGTTTTATTTTACCAAATTAGTCCCTTAGTTCTTAAATAATTCTATATTTGTCCAACAAATCTTTAAAATTGCTCACAAGGGGCTCAAATCCTAAGGGATCTCGCAATTTGGTCCCTCAAATCCTATGGGTTCTTGAAATTTTACTTTGAAGAGTTATTTCACTTATTTCAATTTGGCACTCTAAAGTTGCGCTTTTCTTAACTTTAAAACCTAAAAAATTATGTCACTTTTTCTTGGTCAATGAACATGAATTTTGATTTTACGATTTGAACATTATATGTTGTTGATGTTAGCTATCAAACAGTGAATAATTTGCAGGTTTTTGAAGTGATTAAGGTCCTCTAACTTCTTCTGTTATATGACTCTGGGGTTTTCTGTTCTTCCCTGCACAAGAAAGAACCTGTAAGAGGTCAGAGTTGGGTTCTCCGATTGTTCCTCCGACGATCAAGTTAGTAGATGACATTGAGTGGGGAAATATAGAGCTAGCTATTAGTTATCGCAGAGAGAGTTATCTCATGCAACTCCTCTCCTTTTTATAGTGGATCTGAGGGGCAAGGAGGTAACTTGGGCAAAGTCTAGCTAAGCAGTCGAGTCGGCAGATATGTGCTACGTGTCGGTTGTTGAGGGATGTGAGTCACCTGGTCATTTATTATGGGAATGACAGCAAGTGCTCGATGCTGACTGTGTCCGATGAGTCATAAAGGCTTTAGAAGCTAGAGAAATAATGACTTTGTCAGAGCAGTTAATGCAAGGACAAGCAACTGTCGGCACGAGGTTTGAGAAAACTACCGATTATTTTAGTCGTCTAGCTGATGGTCGGCTATACCTGCTAACAGCTGATACAACGGGCCAAGTGGGGTTCATTCGCAAGAGCGACTGATCAGGTTGGACGACAAGTATCGCCTTTTGATTAGGATATGTGAGATGTCGGCAGAACAGTAGGTTGAGTCGGGTGGCTTGTAGAGTCGATCGAAGGGTTGGCCGCATAGTACCGCCTTTTTGACTCGGCTATGCGAGATGTCGGTTGTACAACGGGCCAAGTTAGGTGGAGAATTAGATGTATTAAGTATAGTGTAAGACATGTGACAATTGCCCTGTGGATATTAATATTTAGCATTTTCTAAGGGGGTACATATGTAAAAACGGTTTCTGAGGCATACTCGAGATAACAAACAAGCTCATAAAACTGAGCTATCATCTCTCTTACATGATTACTCACATAATTCATATAAATCCCTCACTTTGCTAACCCAAAGAATCTATCCAGTCTCTACACCTTTATCTGCTTCAATAAATACTCTTGAGCTCTACCCTTCCTTGCAAACATCTTCTACTTTCTTTCAAACCATAAAAAATAAACCATAGACATAAGAGCGATCTTTTCACTCTCTTCCTAAAGAATTGCCCCTCAAATTTTTGACATTTTAATAACCCTAATGTTTATTCCTTTTTAGCCTCTTTTCTTTTATAGGAATTAATTTTAACTCCAATACCCCAAATGTTTACACCATTTTTTGTAATGCATTATAAAAGATTGATTGCTTTAATGTCTACGTCTATCATAGACCCATCATTCTTTTTCCTTTTGTAAAAAGAGAAGAAAAACTAAGTTAGAAACACCGATTTGGGAAAATAAATTCCTCTAGCATCGTCTTCAGGAATCTACCTCAACTCATTAGGAAGAGGGGATCTCAACCTCTGATGAGTTACCCGCACCTTGCCAAACTGTTTGCACATCGTTTACCCTCTCTCCAAATACGATAAACCTTACATTCCTCATTGTGTCTCACCAAACTTTGAAATTTCTGAAGAATACTAAAGTCTGATCAAGATGTTCAAATGAAGTCAACAAACTCACCGCTACTTAACAACTTATTTTCAACCAAACCTTCGATAGCTCTATCATATTGATGTATTTATACTTTTTTTGGATATATACTATTTTTACTTTTTCTAGGGAATTTTTATTTATAAGACGTGCATTGCATGTGCTCTAACACTATTTTTTAAGAAACCTATCCATTTCTCCATCATCTTGTCCATCCTTCTCCCCTCCTCTCGCGGATCTTCACCCTCACTCCCTCCTACCATTCTTCTCCAACTTTTCTCATCTTCTCAATGTCACTCTCCTCTCCCTTTTCACCTACTCTTCCTCAACTACCTCTTTCACTCCTGGTAAATGTTTAGGACAGAAAGGAGAGAGAAAGGGAGGAAGTGAGTGAGAGAAGAAAGATGTTGAGAAGTGGGATAAGATTGGAGAAGGAGGGAGAGGTGAAGATGATGATGAGGATCTGGGGGAGGAGGAAATGAGAGAGGGAGCGAGAAAAAGGAAGGGAGGAGAGGAGAACGGGGGAGATGACCGTAGGGTGGGTGGGTGGGTGAGAGAGGGGGAGTGGGGTAAAATATGTAATTATTAGAAATGAGGTGTATATATACAAAAAAGCTTAATTTTGCCGGCAAATCAAAACTCTGGCGATCTGAATATGCATTGTTGGTTAAATGTGTCACTTTTTAGGTTTTGTTTCCGCCGGCATTAGTTTTTAGGCCTTATTGGAAAAGTTGTGTCACTTTATAGGTTAATCTTATATCTAGCATGCATTTATTATCAGCTAAATATTAGAAGGTTTCCCTTAATTTTGGATGTTTATTAGGTAACCCCCATAACTTTGAAAATACCATGACGTCTCCTTTTACCTTAAGTTCAGGGGATATCAGAAAACCTGCATTTTAAGTTTGAAATTTTATCATAAAAACCCCTTTAAAAGCAATGGTTATTGTGGAGTTTCTTGATGAGATTTCAATTTAAAGAGGATTTTCTGATACAATCTCAGCATTAAAGAGAAAATTCCTGATAATCTCTATGCTCTTATCTTGAATACTTTTGAGGAGCCTCAAACTTGATCCTTTTTATTTGTAAAAAATTTGCAACCGTTTATTTCTCAATTTATTATAGAGGAAGAAGATCTAGTTTCTGTGGAGCATTGTACACTCACGCTTGGAAGAGAGAGCACATTTTAACCACGATGTTAGGAAGTGCATTGGCAATAGATAGGAAAGACGAGGGTAGACTGGGGCAAAGCAGGTGAGATTAACGAAATTTATGGCCTGTTTGGTAACAAGAATTTTATTTCAAATACCGTAATTGGCCCAATTCTAATGTTTGAATCCATAAGAATTTGAATACTGAATATTGGCCCAAATCCATTAACATTTTAAACCTATACTAAACCCATAATTCTAAATTCCTTTGGGTGGGGTGTCATTTGCAATTCTCCACTTCCGCTCTCGTGATTCCCCCGCTCTCGCAATTCCCCCACTCTCGCGACGACAAGGAGATCCAGTTTCACCTTCAGCGACGATGGCGATCATAAAAAACGGTGAGTACTTCCATCGTTTTTCTTTTCTCGATCTGCGGTCTCCCCCCACCCCCCAACCCACACTTCAGCTCTCAGTTGCTCTCTCTCTCTCTCTCCAGTTCCCTCAAAACCCTAGCTCTCAGATGCCAGGAATCCGTTAGGTTTTCGCTCGATTTCGAGGCTTCTTGATGTAAAATTTCTTCGTAATCTACTGTAATTGGGAAAACCTACATGATTCCTTTGTTAAAATCGTTATTTGTTGCTGATTTCACGCGAATTGCTCTATTCTTTTGGTTACTGATTTGATTCTAGGGTTATAGATCTGTGATCTATTGTGAGGGTTTCTTGCATCGATTATAACTTGGATCTCACGGTTTTCTTGATAAATTCTAATCAATTATCGTTTTCTTGTATATTGCAGGTAAAAGTAAGGTTTGATCAGACCTCGGATTCTATAAGCAGGTTAGGGACTGAGCCCTCAGTTTGTGACCAGGAATAATTTGGATGATGTTGATTTATGGTTTGAGAACAAAATTAGTTGATAACCTTTAGAATTTATCTTGTTAGCAATTTCTCATTTTTGTTCAAGCAAAGTTTTATGTTGCAAGTCTGCATAGTCTTCAAGAATGGAGCTGATTTGGTCTTCTTGTTATTGTTTCAGGTGATTCAAGAACTCGCAAAGCATGACATTCTGAACCGAGGGGAGAAAACTACAAAAATTAACAAAGTGAAAGTGTATAAGAATTAGAAAGAAACTCTTATTTGAAACAGCTGTAAAAGTTTTAAAGAAACTAGTGCGAGAGCAACTTAAGCATGACACTATGTAACGACGAAACATTAACTTTTGTTGGTTTGTATTTGTTGGATATTTTGGATCTCTAGTTTGTTGAATTGTTATATGCATTTGAAGTTTCTACTTTATTTATTGTTTTGGTTAGTGGTGGATGAGTTTACAAAGTTTTATTGATAAAATAATTTTGGTTATTTTTATGGTGATTATTAGGTCAACTATTGACATTACTGCATTTGAGATTTTAAGGTATTTTATCTATATGTCAAGTTAGTTGGATATGTGATATGCTATTTGAGGCATTTATTTTCACCAATTTCGATGCAAAACTTATGTAATTTGAGTGTCTTATTTTTAAATTATCTTCAAGCTACAAATTTAGTTCAGAAATTAGAATTCTACTAGTTGACATCAACTCAATTGAAAATTTTAAAATTAAAATTCTAAAGTTTGCCAAACATGAATTTCAAATGGAATTCTAGAATTCAAATTTGGATGTTTCCCAAACGAAGGAATTAAATTTGAAATTCTGGATTTTAAATTTTAGAATTCAATTTAGGAATTTGAAATCAAATACTCGAATCCAAACGCAACCTTAGTTAATTTGAACATAGTAATGTTGGTCTTCTAGGACTAAATTTAAGGAGGACTTGTATATCCTTACTTGCACTTATTAATACTCTGAATTTTCTGAAAGTTTCTATTTAATATGTTATGTTATGCGGGTACGAGAATTTGGTCTGGATTTTTCCGCGTGACATCTAACGAGCTAATTTTAGGACATTTTAGCCATTATTATTTCTTTAATTTTCTCTTTACGGGGCGCGTGAAGGATGAGGTTTGGGCTTCCTACGTTAATGGGCCTCCAGGTTAAGAGCATCTGGATAAGGCTCGTTTCCTCTGGCAAAAGGCTGCCCACGTGTCATCCCATCCCTCAAGGGCAAATCCGTCATTTACCATCTCAAAACTCGCTCCGCCTTGCCTCCCGTATAAAACTCTCGTCTAATATTAAACGTCCTCCAGTCCTCGACCCCGAAACCCGATGGCGGTTCAGCTAACGCCCCCTACGTTTTCAACCTCCCCGAACTGCCCTCGCCGTCCCTCCAAGCTCCCTCCGATCTCCTCCCTCCTTCGACGCCCTCAGACGAAAACCCTAACCCTAGCCCTAGCCTTCTCCAGTCGACGTCGATTTGCCGCTGGCCGAGCTTCCTCACGGCAGCGGGAGCAAGTAGAGGAGGCGAGGGGATCGGATCAAGAAGAGGGAGCGGAATGGGGAAAGGTCTCGGCCGTTCTCTTCGACATGGACGGCGTCCTCTGCGACAGCGAGGAGCCCTCGAGGATGGCGGCCGTCGACGTGTTCGCCGAGATGGGGGTCTCAGCTACCGCTGAGGATTTCGTGCCGTTCATGGGGACCGGTAACGCTCTCTGAATCCTTGATTCTTGATGAGACAGGGCAGCTTGGATGGTTTCGGGAATTTTAAATTTTAATTTTTTTTTCAAAATAATGGGTGTAAATTGATGGAGTAGGCGAGGCGAATTTTTTGGGAGGAGTGGCATCAGTTAAAGGCGTGACGGGGTTCGATCCGGAGAAGGCGAAGAAAAGGTTTTTCGAGATATACCTCGACAAGGTGAGACGAGCCGCTAGTTACACGATTACATTTGCTCTTAACGTACTTGCAAGTAGTTCGAGTCTGAGTCGGGGTTTATTGCTTGGTTTTAGTATGCGAAACCTGATTCTGGAATTGGATTCCCGGGGGCGCTTGAGCTTATCATGCAGGTAAGTGTGTTACTTTTATTATTTTTCGCGCGTTATGGGTACGTTTAGCTCAATGGCGAAGCACTAGGTTTATTGTGTATGGTTTTGAATCAGTGTAAGAATCGCGGGCTTAAGGTGGCTGTTGCATCTAGTGCTGATCGTATCAAAGTGGATGCGAATTTGGCCGCTGCTGGCTTGCCCGTCTCTATGTAAGCCCCTTACAAATATTGTCGTTTGTCGTTGGCTTGCCCGTCTCAAACGCATTACCTTTATATGTTCTATTTATTTTAGTCCAACCTCTTTAACTTTAGGGAAATCGTTAATTCATTATTACGACACATTTAATTTTTAATGCAAGCATCCCCATGTTGCATTACAAATTAGCATGGTGAATCGGAATATTTCTTGCCTACGGTTTTCTATATCCTTCTCTTATCAATTATTCTATCTACTAAAAGGGCAAGCATATCTGTCACTTTCTTGATCTGCCAATGTCCATGTGTTCATTAATTGTTTTCTGCCTATTTTGAACACCAGATTTGATGCGATTGTTTCAGCGGATGCGTTTGAGAACCTAAAACCTGCTCCAGATATTTTTTTAGCTGCGTCAAAGAAGTTGGATGTACATCCTAGCGAGGTATATGGATGCATCAAAGAAGTTGGATGTTAGCATGTTTTTCTTCTTCTTCCCCATATGCTAAAAGAAATTGCAGAGTTTGTGAAGATGCTATGCTTAGTGTAAATGTTTCTTAAATTTTTTAATACTTTTCACCATTACTTTATTTGTTATGCTATTCTCCTACCTTTGCATTATTTATCTTGTCCCTTTTGTTTTTTGTTTTTCTTGCAAAAGAATTCTTCATTTATTCTTTTTTTACAAGTTTTATGGCTTCACTTTTATTCACAACATTTTTAAGCGCGGTCCTGCAGAATTCTATAATCCTCACCTTATCAAGATTATATTAGAGTACCTTGCCAGATCTGTATCACATAGGTTGACACTTTCAAAAGATATTTTCCCCCTGCTATTCACACATAATAACTATTATCGGAAAGCACCTCTTTGGACTTGAACTTCTACATTTTTTGGTTAAAATTTTGTCATCCTTCTTCTTGTAATCCTTTCAATGGAGGTACTGGCAAATATTTTCTCCATTCATCTTTGTGAGGTCCATGTTCTCTGATTAAATTTGACTACTTTCATATCCTATTCAGTGTCGTCTTTATTTCTTGGGAAGATCCTATTCAGCTTCTTTTATTAATTGAAAATTTTAACCCTGCTCGCTTTCAGTTATTACTGTGAAGTTTCATTGAGCATCTTTAGCTGATGCTGTGGTAAACTGATAAATGACCAGGTGATCAGCTAATTTGTATTTCAATCCGGCTTCTTGTAGTAATTGAAAATTTTAACCCTTCCCCCTTTCAGTTTTCACTGAGGAGCTTCTTTGAGCATCTCTAGCAGTTGCTTTTGTAAAACAATAAATGACTAGGTGATTAGCTAACTTAATTTTAATTCGGCTTTTTTACGTACGTACACCACAATTCATCTATCCTCTTAACTGCATACTGCAACCATTATGAAGAATTTTTTTTGTAGAAGCTGTATATGGTGATGAGTAGATGCTTACGGTTTAAGTTTCTTTTTTAATCTGGTGTTATATCTAGAAGTTACTTGGCAATGAGTTCTAATTTGTACTTAGAAATTTGTTTTCTTATAGATGTGATTCAACATTTAGCCTCTTAACCACAGTGTTACGTTCAGCACATTGATATTTCAGTGAATTAGCAACATGATGAATTCTACTCTCATTTTAAAGAATTTAAAGAGTTACCCAACCAAGTGGTTTCTACCATAATCAAGTTTCAGATTTCTAACCTCAAAATTATCCAGTGCCTAGTGATTGAAGATGCTCTTGCTGGAGTTCAGGCGGCCAAAGCTGCACAAATGAGGTATGCATGGTATCATAATTACTATTTATTATTCATGAATCCCTTACTTTCTTCACAATTGCCACCCAAAAGTGACAGTCATGGTATTACAAGATAGCAACTTTGAAGGCTGGCAGTGTAGGGTAAGCAAAGGAGGAGATAAAGGAAGGGGAAGGTTTTTTCCCCAAAATTAACAAATGTCGATGTTAACATCAGAATTGCATCGAGTTGAATCCATTTGATGTTCTACAAGTCATTGTTGAATTTCATAGCTTCAATATTTAATATACAATAATCCATGTACTATGTTGACTCTTGTAGTTAGATCTGCGTAACCTGACTTTTTTTTTATGTCTTTTATTTGACTGGTCTCAGAAAATATGGGTTGGTTGGATAGCACAAGTCATGTAGGAATAGATAAGACAACCTTACCAATTAATGTTGCATTCATATTTTGTTAAATCCTCCTTTCAGTCGTTAATTAAAGTTGGTTCCATTCTCCTATCCGATGGTGCTTGAGTATATATAGAGCACTTCATAATTTCTAATGTCTAGATTTAGAATTATGTAACGTCTCAATAATGTTGGATGTACTGTTTAGAGGTTTTGTCTCACCACTCAATGATAGCAGAATTAATTAATTTTTTTGCTACATGCAGATCTATTGCTGTGACTACTACACTATCTGAGGAGAAAATGCTGCAAGCTGGTCCTTCTCTCATCAGAAAAAATATTAGAGATATTTCAATCAATGACATTCTTGACGGTGGACATCCTGATGCTTATAGTATGTAGTTCAGAAGTTAATCATTGTATTTTGTTATCCATCAGTCTATGTAGCATGGTGGGTACCTGCAGCTGGTTCATACTTTAGAAAAATAGTTGTGCCATTTATTGTAACAGATTATCAGATAAGTTTTCTTAATTACATTGAGAAGTTTGATTGTTCTACTTTTTAAGATAATAAGATTTTTGGGTTCTGAATAGGTTGTAGATGTAGTTATTCAGTCATGATATTTTGATCATAATGGATGAGAATTCATTTTCAATATTTTTCTGTTGAATTCTAATATAAACAGGTTCTTGCAGATAAGATGATGCAAAATCTTCCGGATATTAACTTCCGAGAGCCTACTTCTTCAGAAGCACTGAATAAAGAAGTAAGCATTGAAGGTGTTCAGTATATGAAGTCCAGTCCCGAGGAAGTCCAGTTCTTTAGAAGGTAAGAACAACTCTACCGTGAAAGTTAATAGTTTCATTGAGCTTGCCATCTGTTGTTCTCACAAATATTATCATCTTGGTCCTATAAATATAGTGAGCACCTGGTCCTGTTTGTTGTCTACAACTTAAAAATATATTTAAAACTCTCATTATTGTTAAACTATCATTATTGCCGATCAATTTGTGCATGTTGCCAGTGGTGTGGCAGAATTTCATTGGCATACGTAGAACATATTCTTTCTTAACGATAGACCGCAGAGATTGTTTACACTATAACTCGTTGCACAATATCCTCAAGTTGGAGTGAACATCACACATTATATATCCATTTTAGTGTTTCTATGTTATGTTTTAACATTCGTGATGCACACTTGTAAGATCACAATTGTATTGTGATTAAGTTTCTGATGAAAATGATTTCTCAAGGGAGGGTTGAGGCAACAGTGAGGGAGGTCAAAAAAAAATATTTTTTTGGGGGTGGGGGGGGGGGGTTGAGTGGGAATCTAGAAGAGAGTAGAGGAGAGAGAAGGGGGTAGCTGGTCTGCGGTTTTGGGAAGACCCTTATTTAGGTCTTTTGCTATGGAAGCATATTACAGCATGTCAGGGAAGTGGTTTTGGTGCGATGGGGGGTTGGTTTTGGTGTTATTAGTTGTTTCGGTTTTGGACGAGAGAAAAGGAGGGTTTGGGGGTCAGGTTTGTTGGAATGGAGTGGAGGGGCTGGCTGGCTGCGGAATGGAAGAGACTCTTCTTTTTGGGAAATAGAATTAGGTTTTTTGCTAAGAAATCATAATACACTCTGATAGCATGGTGGGAATTTCACTTGATCTCAAAGAGATAGAGTTACATTTTATTATGAGGAAAGCAAATAGGATATAGTTGGATAATTTTCCAATGCGAGACTGAAATAAAGTTCTCTAACTTCTCTAGATCCTCACTACCCTGACAATATTTATGCACCTTGTATGACTTGATTTTTCATTTGAAAAAGTCAGTTTTTCTTTCAATAGGTTCGTCGGTCCTTCCAGTGTTGACATGTGGTGCCATACTAATCACTTTAACAATTTTTATTTCGGATTACCATCTGATGCTATACCTTCCAGTATTTACTTGTGATTTGGTATAAAGGTTTTAGGTTTAATTATTGACAGGTTGCTGGGTTCTCGGAGAGATATCTTAAGATATGGAAGCCTGGGAATTTCTATTTCTTGTCTCTTTTTCGCTGTCTCTAATTGGAAGGTATAAACAATATCTTGAAACCTAAAGACAGTAATGAAAACATACTGCTGTTTTCAGTATAAGATTCACAGTCTTTCACTTATGATTCTTTAGTTTGGATTGAAAATGAATAAATTTAATGTCTATTCAAAGGCTGAAAGGAGTGGATAACGGTACCTTACTTTCCAGTTTATTTAATTCTCAAACTTCTTTAAGTTGATAACTTAAGATATGGGCTGGGAATTTCTGGTTGTCTCCATTTCACTTTCTCCATTTGGAAGGCATAAACAGTATCTTAAAGCCTAAACTGAATAATGAAAGCACACTGTTGTTTTAAGTATACGATCTTTTGCCTATGATTCTTTAGTTTTTATTGAAAATGAATAAATTTAATGTGTACTCCACGCTGAAAGGAGTGGACAATAGTTACCTATTTTCTGGTTTGTTGATATCTCAAGCTTCTTTTAACTTGATATCTTTTTCATCATGAAAATACTGATTTACTGCCTGCTTTAGATCTTGTGTTCGATATAGTTGCCAATGTACAGGTTCCCCATTATTGTGATTTTAATACTTGTAACGCACAAGAACAGGAAAAAAGACTACTAAGTGGAAATACAACTTCACAAAAAAATTATCAAACAGAATGATGCCAGTTGCTCCGGTAGTTTCTTTATTTTTTACCGCAAACCTAAGATGAAAGTAGCAGTCAGTACATTTATGTATTGCTTACATATATAATATGTATATGCATAACATAAAGGCATACTCTTTACTGTTTATTTACATGTGATAAACATCTAAAGTGTAATACATGTATAAACCTTAAAATTGTCAGTTTTGCAGGCAATGCAGTATGCATCTGTGAAAGGTGTCTTTAATCTGTTCTCTGGGGGTAAAAGTTTGATGTTCAGTCAGAAGGAAGGTAATTTGTTTTTTAATTGATCATATATATCGAAGTCTAGTAACTTTTCATTTAAAAGAGAAATGCCACCTGAATCTGTTTTCTCTGAGGTCTTTCACGTTCTTTTCCATTTTATTGCGTTAGTCTTGAAGTTGGCATCAAGTCAAAGATGCACTATCAGGTTGACATCCCATTATAAGAATGTGGATGATTTTTTCTCGGCTCACACTCTATTTTACAGTTACTGTCGATAGTTGAATTTCATCATTAGCAGCTACTCTTGCTCATAGCCAGAATCTAGATACCAACTCAGAGGATTGCAATAGTTTGATGCTCAGTTATCAGATATTTTTCATTTTAGCCCAAGGAGTCTGCTCCGCAGACATTCCCTTTTTTAATGGGGAAAGGTTTTGATACTGATCATAATTTGCTTTTTTTTTTTTTGATTCTGGACAAACTATGACGATATGTGACCCCTCCCTATTCTATTTTCATCTATTTTGGCCATTAGCATATGGTTTTACTGCTTATTAACTTTTTAGGACAACCTGCTTCGTCAAGAGTACAGCAACTCAAAAGTTATCTAGCTGATCTAGAGGACAGGTGGATATATTTAAACCTTCGCATTTTGACGAGGCTTTATATTTTATTGGATTTTCCATCTTTACCATGAAGTATTAATCTGCCTTCTTCAGGGGTTCTGCTTCAGATGTGCCTGAGTTTCCTGCTCAGCTTGATTGGCTGAACACTGCACCACTTCAATTCCATAAGGTAGTTTATGATTTTATAACCATTGCCATTTGCTATTTTTTGGTGCACTGATACAAACCAATATACTGCTTTTTGTTCTTAAGTAACTGGTACTTTAACCTGTTTCTAGCATGATGTTTAGTGATTTATAGTCATATTTCAGGTAGCATGAGAATGGTGTTACCTTTCTGAGTTCTATTATCATTGTCGTTATTTCTTTCACATGAATTATGATGCTCCTATCGTAAATGGCACTATTTGATAATTTTTTAAGATACGTATATGTCACATCTATCCAGTAACTTCCTTATCTTCCTAGTTTTCCAGGCAGCTTCTGGCCGGTCCTATAGCAGTCATGGGTGTTCATAGCAGATGGTGGGTAATCTTTATAATGAGAGATTAGATTCGTGTAGAGAGCCTTCTTATTTAATATATTAAAACAAAGCCATTTTGTCCTCATTATTTCTTTAGAAATTCCATTATAACTGATATAGTCATATGTCAGCACTGAATTCTCTGAAAACAAACATTTGGAAATGGTTTGACAATCATTCCATTACAAATCAAAACTGGATTGCTCAAGACATAAACCAAATATTGTATAGATATATTGTAGTCAGATCAACATTAGTCAGAAAAAGGAAAAAGATGCAGGGCTCCTAATCATCATTTTGCAATGAAGATCTTCATCCTTTCTTTCATATTTGGATCAGAGCTCAGAGCTCAAAAACCCTAGGTTGGATTTTACTTCATCTACTTTGGCTTTAGGGTTTCAATCTAGATATTCAAGTAAACTAAGGCTCAAATGCTGATTACATTAAAACTCAAAAACCACTATGATAGCCATCTTTGATCTGTGTAACATCTGCTATGGTTTCTAGTGTTGGTACAAAATCGCCTCAACCAAACAGGTCCGAGTTTCCTTGGGCATTCCGGATGCTGGAGATATGGAGCTCAAACTGCCATAAGACCTTCTATATAGACTATATCAGCTGCCATCTAGAAATTGCTTCCTTCTTGACTTGGAAGTTGTCCACTCAATATGAGCCCTTTCAGTTATATACGCAAAAATTTGTGAAGCAGAAAAAAGTGAGACCACAAAAGTGCCATAAGAGAACCCTCTAGTTAAAGGGCTTGCATGAGGAGTCACTCACCTGAGATTGGATTTGTTCACTAACTTGATGACCACTCTACTGTGGGCATGGGATACAAAGCTCTCTTAAATGCTAATATAGTAATATTCCTCTTCTTCAAGCTTTCTTATCCTCTACATTTCTATCAGTAGTTACTATATTTATTTTAATATCATTTATATTTTTTTAGTAATTTGTTAATGGTTGATATGCAGTTTTAAGCTTTCAATGTGCTGCAGAATTTGAAAGGGAAGGTGGTCTTGCTAGATTTTTGGACATATTGCTGTATAAACTGTATGCATGTCTTGCCAGATCTCGAATTCCTTGAAAAGAAATATGCTGATAAGCCGGTAACTTCCATATCTACTATTTCAGAAACTTTCATATGAACCTCCTTATTGTTTAGTTTCTTTCTCGTTATACTGGTTCGTTGTACTGGTAACTTCCATATCTTATTGTATTTTTTACCTGGATCTATCTCCCTTTAGATGAAGAAAGTTTTGAATCTAAGATAAGAATTGTACCACCAGCTCAGTTGTTTATTGGATTAATCATAGACTTAGGACGACAGTCTGAAAGCCTCTGGATGTAAGACCTGAAACATTTATATTATCAGAAATTCAATTTTCATTCGATTCTCAAATTAGATTGGAAAGTGTTTGATTGGCGTGTGATGACTCATACACCTCAGATTCAACTAAGAAATTTGCCTCTTAATGATTATTTGCGAATACTATTTCTTTTTATGTTCCTTGCCTTAGGACTTCCTTAGTTCTGTTGTTCACATTGCTATTTGAGTTTGAGTCTCTTGAGTCTGTGATTACATATCTTAACAACATTAATCATCTCTATATGTTGCATCATTGGTTGGTTAGTTACTTCTCATGCATATAGACTTCTTTCATCTATGTTTAACTCTGACCATTAGGGTAAAATAGTATTTTTCTTGCATCAGTGTTATTGATTGATTTTTGCATTCACATTTTGATCCCTGCAATCCAGTACAATGCCATATTTGGTATTAGTGGTTGTGCTAGGTCATCTTTGCGTGCAACATAGTACTCACAGTGATAATAAGTTTAGAACAAACATGGATTTTAACACATATTTGTAAGATGTTAGAGTTGTTTAAGACTATTCAAGAGCTGATATATTAGAGTCTCTTAAGATTATTCAAGATCATTAAGTACCATTTGTAAGACATGTCTAGAGGTCATAGAGACACACAGCTCATCCTTGTCAAGAGGATCATAGCACTTAGGAACAATTGATGTCACGCCTTGGGCTTACCAGCGCAGTGTAAGTCGTGGGAACCATTGAGTGCAACACATTGTTTGGCTCAAACCACCAGCAAAATTGGCTAGCCAATGTTGCACTTGACTTCCACACCTTACATTATAAACCCATCAATTATTTCATGCCTTCCTAACATGGGCCTAAATTGGGGCATTACCATCGCCCCACCTTGAATACGCGACCCACCTTAAATACGTGACGTCCACGTCGCAACATGACTAATTGGTTTGTCCAATTATCACCGCCAGATGATGTGGATCTTAGAGGTAGCTTTTATGGGTTTTACAGGTGGTTCGCACAGTGTCACATGGTGTAACACTTAGTCTTGCACAACATTTAGTGTGTTGCAGAAAAACAGCGGTGGCTGAAATCAAGATCACAAAGCAATAACCAAAATAAAATCACAGAAAAGATCACAAGCACAAACACAAGGATATACGTGGTTCGGAGTAAGTCCTACGTCTTTTGGGAGTAACATATAAGCTTTACTAAATTAGAAGAGAGATTACAAATCACATAGACAAGATCAATGATCTCTCAGACTCTCTCTCTCTCAAAAGATAGAGAACTTCTTGAGCAATTTGATCAATCAATTCTCTCTCTAGACATATTCTCTCCCCTTCCCCCATATATCTGAAAATAAGACCCCTTTTATAGTCAAATTCATGTGCAACACGGATTTCTCAAAACTCCTATGTTTAACCTCAGTTAACCCTACCTAAATAGGATTCAGAACTGCTTAAAACACCCTGACAGGCTCCTGTGCTTCAGCCTGTCTATTAGCAGCGAGTAGACCGCCCCCGCCCGCCGCGGGCCGTCGTTGCCCTGCTCTTCCATAGGCTGCTGTACTGCAGCCTGTGCTTGGGCAGTGTGCACAAGCGGTGGTGGAGGATGAGGGCCAATGCTACATAGTGCCACACTTTCGGCTGACTAACTGCTCCGATACAATTTCTCACGTTCCGGGCCCTGAACCCGTTGGTGTGGTGTATGTCATGGGACCCATGGAGTGAAAATATTATTTGGCTCAAATTAATGCCAAAATTTTATAGCCAATGTTGCATTTGGTGCCCACAACTTACATTATAAACCTGTCAATTGTTTCATGCCTTCCTGATTTGGGACTAAATTGGGGCATTAGAATTAAGATTATGGTAGTCGAGGTCAGAAACTCGGTAATGACCAAGATGAGTTGAAGAAAGGTTATCATCCCAAGGTTGACATCACTTGAGCACTGTATCTTCTCACGACATATAGAGGCTTGACTTTTAAAAACTAGTCATCTATTTTGCGTTAGAGGATATGGTATGTACAAGACTATATGAGTAAGTTTGATGACCTTGCATGTTCTACTATCTCTAGAGCACATATTGGAGACCTGGGCTCAAACACTAGGTGCTTATACATAGTATGACTGGTTCAAACTCACTAGTTGCCCTTAGAGCATGAGGAGTATTTAAAGACGTGGCTACAGAAGTTCACTATTGAGCCATGGAGCGCTCCGAATGTAAGTTTAAGAATATGCTTCTACTGACACTATGAACAAATTGGTGATTTAAGAAGGATCCTACAAGAACCAAGAGTTACAATTGTTCTTAAGGCAGATCCAGTTAAAGTGCGTCTTAAAAAAATTTGAACAGATATTACCAACTCAAAATAGGAGAAAAGTCAAAGATTTAGATGTAAACTATCAAGTCTATAAATTGGAAAGTTAAAAAATACAAAGAGAGACTACCAAGCCTGTAACTTGGAGTGAAATCAAAATTCAAATGTAGACATCAATCTCTAAGTAAAAAAAAATAAAATAAAAATAAAAATAAAATATAAGACTATCAAGGCTCTAACTTAGAGAGGGGGGAAAATTCCCCGGAAATTTAGAGATGGACGAGAAAGTCCTTAAATTAGAATCAAGTCCCAAATTGGGCTACTGAGTATTGTATTTTTATTAAGTGATATCAAATGTAGGTCAAGTTGGACTGCCTTCTTATTTAAATGCTAGATCAAGTAGATATCCGAGGCAACATGCAGTATAGAGTCAAGTCCTTCAAAATGTAAACTGGGGGTGTTCTCTTGGTTAAGCCTCAAGGCGTGTAAATGAGTGAACAATTATAAAAGGATAAGTTTACCACTATTTATATTTCTCTGTTTATACTTGCAGATCAATTGGATGTTTCTCTTCAAATTGAGGATTGTGAACAGTGTATTCTTGAGTCCATTGGAAGCGAGGGACTCACAAAAAAAACCTATAGCATAGGGTGAATTTGCTAAACTTGAAATATATAAAGCCAACTTTATACATTCCCTCACTAATAGGAGAGATTGACATATATGGACACCATAAATACTGTATTTTATAGCATAATCAAGTGATTACTATCAATTCCTTTTGATTGCCTGTCATTTCAAGTTTAAAAGTTCTCCTTCCTTTTGTTTTCTTGAGCGGACTCCAGATTACTTTGCCTATGTCATTCCTGAGGAAAATCTGAACATCAGCGAGCGTTTATGAAATTACACCACTAAGCCTTATTGCGGTATTCACATGGTTTAGTAGACTTTCTTTTCAAAAATTGCTTCAAAGAAAGTATTCTATATAAGCATTAACTTGCTATTGACACTTTTAAAATTTTCTATATAAGCATTAACTTGTAATTGACACTTCAATTTTCATAGTACATTGTTATTGTTAGTTATAATGTCAAAAGTTAAAAAATCCTTGAAGCTTATTTCTATGTTCGTATAACTTGTGTAATTGGATCTTATGCAGTTCACAGTTATTGGGGTACATTCCGCAAAATTTGATAATGAAAAAGATCTTGAAGCCATTCGCAACGCTGTCTTGCGCTACAATATAACACACCCAGTAAGCCCTTGAAACCAAGTTATATGTCACCACTAGGAGATTTAATCATATACTTTCTGAATTGGACTAGGGAGTTTATGTTAATACCTGAAAAGTTGGATATACATCTCTTCCACCGTTCATTCTATCAATTTTCAGTTTTGTAATGTCAAGTGGAATTAGTAGAGAGTTGAATGATGGTAGGTTTGCCACTTCTAATATAGTGGTATAAAGAGTGTTAAAGTATACTTTCTAAATGTATGCCTTATTCATAGTATCGCCAAGTCCAATTTTTTATATTACTCTATGCCTGTTTATGGGAGTATTGAATAATTGAAATCCCTCACTCATTTACAGGCTGAAATGTAGGCATGTTGCATTCTGCATCTGTTGAATAGACATGTAACAGACATTTTCATCTTTTGAGATGGGCTGCTATTATGCGAGGGATTTGCAAGAAAGAGCTAGTCCTTAAACTTGCGTTTTGGGTAAAAATCTGTGAGATGAAATTATTTATAGATACATCAGAGATTGTAACGGAGTGTTGGTTTCCGGTATGGGCATGTTACTGTTGATACAGGAATGGCTTCATGATACAAGCACCAATGTAACATAGGTCCAGACGTAAAGTTAAAACGCCTTAATTTTTTCTCTCTTCTTTCCCGGTGTTTTTCATATCCTGCCAATTGGTATCGGGTTCAAAGAGATCCACTGTCGTGAACTTTGGCATCGTTCCAATCTTCATATCTTTTTAATGAAGGGCGGTCTTCAACAAAATCGAAGTTGTAATCAAACTTTAAGTTCATAATAGTGATACAAAGTTCTCCATTATCTTTCAATTTTAAATTTGAGGTTGATTTTTTTAATAGGGGCAATTTTATGTAGTGACTTTCATTTGAAAGAACGCAAACAAAATATGCAGAGGAAAAATTATTATAGGCTATAGCTAAAGAAGAATGACGGAGAATTCTTTTAGTATTACAAGTTTGATTTTCAGTAGATTTTTTTTGTAGCCTTATCTATAAAAGATAAGTTTTTAGTTCATCTAGATTATTTATTGATTGGAACATCTACTTCATAGCCTAATTATTAGGAATGTTGTTCAATTCAAGTATGATTGGATTCTTTCCTATTAAGGAAGTTCATTTCGACCCAATGACATTTATTTTGCTTACTTCAACGTTCGCAATTTTTATGGGCTATAACCCATAATTTTTGTCCATTTTCATCCATTTCGACTCAATTATAATTAATTGGGTACTTCAAAATTCTCAATTTCATGAGCTATAACCCATGATTTTTGTCTATTTTCGTGGTACTTTTATCATAAAGCTATACCAGTACCCAACGCGTACCATAGCCTTATCAGATATACACCTTGAATATATGCATGCATTTATTAAGACATGTACTCAATTATATAATACGAGTTTTAATTTAAAACACTTGTCATACACTTCCTAGATGTGTATCGTATGCTTCACAATAGAAGTTTGAAAAGACCCAAATGGATGTATACGGCACAAAACATTTATTTATTTTTTGGTTCATCCTTTTCGCTGAATGGTATTTTAGCAAAATGAGAGCATGCGTTGGAAGTTGGAGGCAAGTTTCTCTTATTACAAAATTACATGTTCTTTATTACAAAACCGGATTCTTCAGTAAAATAATCATAAATACTTTCATCTGTTTATATTTGGATCGTACTTCAATCCTTCACATGTTTATATTTGGGTGTTATGCTAGGTTGTTAATGACAGTGATATGTATTTATGGAGAGAACTAGGAGTGAATTCTTGGCCTACTTTTGTTGTTGTTGGTCCCAATGGAAAGCTCATAGCTCAAGTAGCAGGTGAAGGTCATCGCAAGGTATAAATTTTCTCCAGAGGTTTATCTCCTTGAATATTATTGTTGGTAATGTATCATTGCTTACAAACATTGAAAACAATAATTATAGTTTGCTTTCTTCTTATTAGCTCGTGAAATTCAAAATTGGTTTATGATTTCGCAACTGTCACTCTATGCATTTATAAGAGAAGGAGCATACCATGTACCATTGAGGGCTCGGCAGAGGGTCAGATGTATGGACTATGCCCCTCACCATTCACCAATTTTGATGGTGAAATTACATGTTGGAGGGTACCTTTGCACTTGGCATGCTATCATTAAAGGGCTTGTTCACTACTGATTTATGAACTGAATTTGACACTCTCATGAGCAATATCATGTCTTTTTCATTTTGTTTTCTTCTTTGAATTTATGTAACAGCACTTCTGTATAAAAACTCAATTGTTGCTTTTACATGGATTGGCATACCTTGTTCCTTTGCAGGATCTTGATGATTTGATAGATGCAGCTCTTCAATTTTACGGGGAGAAGAAAATATTGGACAATGCTCGTATTCCTTTGGCGCTAGAAAAGGATAATGATCGTCGCTTGCTGTCCTTTCCATTAAAATTCCCGGGGAAGCTTGCGATTGATGTGCTAAATGATAGACTGTTTATTTCAGACAGTAATCACAATCGCATTGTGAGGTTCTTTTAAACTTAAATGGAAACATTTGCACTCATTCGCTTAGAAAGCTGTTCCTCATGTAAAAGGACCAGCTTACAAAGCCATTATAACTAAATTCCTTAAGTTCTACTTTGGATCATCTGTGTCTCTGAGCTTTGTTTTCACCTGTTAACTCCCTCTTTCTGAAAATAGGTGGTCGCAAACCTGGATGGAAATTTTATAGTTCAAGTTGGGAGTAATGGAGAAGAGGGTTTAGCTGATGGCAACTTTGATGATGCTTCTTTTAATCGCCCTCAAGTAAGGAACATATCTGAAATATATCTTTCTTAATTTAAGGCATATATTATCGTGTCATGATTTCCGTAATTAGTTATATCCTATTGTTGAAGTCTCTAACCATTACACCAAAATTTCAAAGTTGTGGGGAGGGTTGAGGGTTATTAAATTCCTTGCAGTTTTGAGCAAGGTTTTAAATATCGGTTATCAGGGATTTATCGGACGGTCAAAATTCTTATCGGATAGCGGAAATTAGCGATATATCGGGGATAAGTAGTATTTATCGGAGTGATATACTAGATGGAGTATATATAATATAATAAAAAATGTAATCTAATCATACTTAATGAAATATAAACATACCAAAGTATAAATAATCATGTTTAGAATCACTAACCAATTGTAGAGAGCAAGTCTGGTCGGGTTTAACAACTCACTAAATAACTGCCTATTACCCGAAAATTAAACTCAAAATTTGGCCCGATAAAGCCAATATTTAGAGCCTCCCTTATCGGCCAATAAGAGCATCTCCAACCACAAAACCCAAAATGGTGTAGTTTTTACATCAAGTTGGTGTAGTTTTTACACCAAATCACTATTCCATTTCCAACCCATTACACCAAATTTTACACCAAAAAGAATATTTTTTTTATTATTCTTATCTTTTAATATTTTTATCTATTTAAAATATTTAACAAATTATATAATATATTACATATAATTAATTATACATTACATATAATATTTTTATAATATAATTATTAGTGGCAGCCTCCATATCCCTCTCCAAAGCCCTACCCGAGCCAAAAAAAAATAAAAAAGCCCCCTTCAAAATGTCAAAATCCCTTGAAGACCTCCTCTGTGTCGCCACCGCCGTCGTCAAATCCCTCCTTTCCTCCGGCGCCGACCTCTCCCACCTCGACTCCTCCGGTCTCACCCCCCCTCATGCACGCCGCCCTCCACGACCGCTCCGCCGTCGACCTCCTTCCTCCGTCGGTGCCCCCTGGAACGCCCTCTCCCGCTCCGGCCTCTTCGCCGGCGACTTCGCCCTCCAGCACTCCCACCAAGAAACCCTATGCTAAAAAAAAAGTTAAAAAATTAGCAAAAAGAAAAAAGCCCCACTGCGCCAAAGCTACAGTGCTGCGCCAAATCTGGCGCAACACTGTAGATCTCCCCCAAAATGGCGCTAAGGATGCCGTTCGGTTGGAGTTCGATTTACATCATTTTTTGCGTCAATTTGCCGTTTTAGCTACCGGTTGGAGATGCTTTAAGTACCTTTATCGCTGATAACTCGCCGATAAACCCAAAAAACGATAACCGATTAAAATTCTTACTTATCCTAGCGGAAAGCTCCTAATCTGATAACTCGGCGATAATATCGGATTGCCGTCCGATATTTAAAACCATGGTTTTGAGCCCGCTTTTATGGGCCGAAAACCCGGGCTCACGCGACGGTGTCAATTTTTGAAAAATCCGCTTTAAATTCGTGCATGGTGGGATTTGAACCATGGTTGCTTTGATGGTTGCTTTGATATCATCTTATCTGGATTGTTTTGTTACCATCTTAAAGCCCCCAACTATTACACGCCAAAACCCCGAAGTTGTAGTGATGATTGAGGGTTATATTTTTATATTTTAACATGCCCCCCTAGGTTGATCGCCCTTTTGTGGACAGAAACATGGACTCACATGACATTGTTAAATTTTTTTTTAACAAAATCCGTTTTAAATTCGTAGCTGATGGGATTTGAACCTGGGTTGCTCTGATACAATGTCAAAGTCACTCCAAAATTGTGGTGAGGGTTAAGGGATATAATTTTATATTTTAATACATGTCAAAGGTTCTAATCAACTAGATGGCATGTGGAGGACCCATTATTTTTAACTATACATCTCACCGCATACCTCATCAGGAAAACTACAATTAATATGTAAAGAGTTTATGCATTAGTTATAGGTCAACTTATTGTTGTTAGTCCTTTCTTGTCATAGTTATGTCTTCTTTAAGCCAAGTGGAGCTCAATATTTGATTCAAGCTTTGTCATGGCCCAATGGGAACGTGTGACGAGCATGTAGGTATCGCCTCGTCAGTCTTACATCTAGAACTTGGGACACAATACTATTACAAGGTAGGCCCACACACATAGTATAATCTAGAAAAATTAACAATAAAATACAATCACATGTAAGCGGGTGGAATAACCTTATACCAGCCTACAAGATATTATTCTTGTTCATGTTAGAGAGGCATGTCTAATCACTGATTTAGCAATACTCTTGCCTGTGTAGTGGTAAATTATTGCTCATACATGCCGCTCATTAATATTACCAAGTCTTCAGTTCATATTCTGGTTTTAGTTTCGTAAATCTTGAGGATCATAGTCTGGGGTTATGTAGATTTCTCAGATCCTTGACCTTTATGCTACTCCTGCATGTCTGATACTTTTTTTAAAGGCCTGCTAGCGGCTTCTTGTCATGTAAGAGCCTTCCAGTTCTTCTTTCACCTTGAGTTCTGTTTGGTCTCTATTGTTGATATTCTTTCGGACACAGGTGGAGTATAGCAACTTCACAAATGAGATAATAATGAAAGAGACAGAACTAACAGCATCACCTTTGCAAAGAGAGCAACTACTCAGAACAGAGAACCAATGTGAGGTAGCTAACAAAGCCTAACAGGGTTTATGCATCAACGAGTAGCCCAGTATACCATGAGGTAATAAATCCTATGGTCTAGCAGAATAAATGAAACCTTTAGATATCCTGTAATATCAAAATGCAGTAGGGGAAAAGGTCATTGTTGCGTTCATGATGAATGCGAAGCTGCTTAGTAGAGAATGTATGCAGCCTTTACCTTCCCTCCCAAAATACCACTTCTTTTGATGTAGCTAAATTTCCAGCTAAACTGCCAAAGTTATAGTTGCTCCAGTTATGACTCGTGCTAGTGAATCCTCCCTCCTAAGTGCTTTCTTCCCCCCTTTAACCATATGGTATTTCGAGATGTAGACTGTACTCCAAAGGTGTACCAAATTACTTCCAAAAAAAAAAATAGCGATATCCAGAAATCAGCGAACCCTGTTCTCAGTTTATTCCAAAGTATACACATACCTATGCTGATTGTTTTTTTCTTATTGAAATGGATTTCTCTGATGAGAATTGCATTCTCAAACATTAGCCATAAAAGGCATTGTCTTTTGGGGTGCCCCTGTCAAAAGAGTAAAGGCATAGAGCAGAATTTGACAAGCGACAATATTAAGCTATCTGCCAATGTTATGCTATTTGCAGGTTGTCACAGGGTAAACACCTCTTGTTCCAGTGTTATCTCATCTTGTGTGGGATAACCCTAACAGAGAATCCTGCATCTCCGTTTCTCTTCTCCATTGGTAGCATACCAGATCATTTCACATTCGTTCATTGTTGACATGTTTGTTGTACAGCAAGTTGACTGCAAACCTGTCTGCTCTTTATCCATTTTGTGAAATTTTTTTTGTCAACTTCTTGGGTTTTCTATGGTCATAGTCTCCTTCAGCATTTTCTCCGCTAACTATTTTTCTTTAGTTCTGTGACGGTATTCTCCCCAATATCACCATCATGATGACTGTCTCAAGTAACAAATGCAATCATTTTTTTGGTATTTCTTGGATGTCACTAGTGAAACTATTCCCTCGTCTCTTCTTGTATAAGTTGTATTTTTTAAAATTCTAAATCCTTTCTTCACATTACTAATTTAGAAGTTTTATCCTCTCTACTCACATCTAGCTAGGTGATGTCATCAGTAAATGTCAAACATGAAACCTTCAGCCTCATTTGAATACTCCTGGTAAGTTCATTCATAATCAACACGTTGCCCTACTTGATGTCAGTATGTGCAATAGGAAGTGGATGTAGGTCCCTGTAATTATTATCATGACAGTTACTGTATGTTGTCAATCATATGAATTTACTGTTAGAAACTGATTTTTATCTAAACCCTGAACATGTAACCTCCTTTGCCTCCCTATCGTGGCTTTTCTCATCAGTTAATTTTTTTTACATCTCTTTTCTTTTTTGAGATATTTGCATAAATCATGCTCTTAACTGCTTCTGTAGTAGGACTTAAATTTGGACATAGCTTTTACTTCTTAACTTGAGAACAAGTATCCATGCCATACATTCTATGCAACTTGTCTTATTTTATGCCTTGATGCTCTGGTTGATTTAGTTATGGAAGAGAATCTTCTAGAGACTGTTTAGGTGCTCTTTTTTATCATCACTTGTTGTTAACACTCAACAGTATTTATTGTTAAGTTTTACTGTGTACTTGAGGGTAGAGGATTGTACTCTTGGAACAGTAAACTGTTGCAATGCGACCAACATGGCTGAGAAAGCACTCAATTTTACTTCATCAGTGTTTCTCTTGTTTTTAAATGTAGTAGTATCGGTTCTCTAAAGGAGTAAAAAAGGCATGTACTTCCAACAGCCATGGCTTGCTGGTTATGCTATGTCATGAATCTATTAATATTGGCACATCAACCTCGAAATTTGATATGACCACTTATCAAAGTGTGGGCACTTTAAAGTTTTTCCCTAACGTCTCCAGCTTTGCAAGCTGCAAATACTTCTAACCTTTCTGTGATTGACCTTCTCACTCTTGAAGTGGTAGTTCTAACTTCTAAGTGCTTTGTCTATGTTAGGAGAGAGGGGGATGAGAATATTTTGTCTGAAAAATATTAGAAAAAGTTATAGTATCTCTTCATGTTGGTTATAGCTTTCTGCGTTTGGATGTAAATTGAGAACATTACTAAAGGACATACTATTTTATCCTATGCTTTTATTGTTACTTAGGCTGTTGTCAAGTTGGGGACTGTACTTGAAGTAGGGACCTCCATGCAGCTATTCTTCTGCTGGCAGGTTCATCAGTTTGTTAGTTTGGACTGAGCACTTACAAATTGAATAATCCCATGGGGTGCTGATAGTGAGCACAAGTTAAGATCCCATCACATTTGTAGCTAAGCAGTTTGGCCAGACATTCCAAGGAACAAATACTTCTGTCCTGTACATGTAACGTTCAGCCAATCATAGAGTTTTATCATGCCAACTATCTGCCCTTTCAATTTAGTCCCTTTTAGTAGGGTCCGTTTGCCTTTTCTTTCCAGTGATTCTTGTAAAGTTTTTTGTTTTTGTTTTTGTTTCCATAGCTGAGTTCTTATTTGCTTTAAATAAAAACCTTTTAATCCTTTCCTCTATTGTTAAGAGTTGCATGATCTATTCTTTTAGTAAATTTCATTCCTCCCTCCAGGGTGTTGCATACAACCCAAAGAAGAACCTATTGTATGTTGCAGACACTGAAAACCATGCCTTGAGGTATGTAATGTATGTGATCGTTTTTACTGTCATATTATCTTCTCTATTTGCTTAAAACCTATGTTACTGCATGTTTATACTGTTCATTTTTGTTTGACATATTCTTTTATCTTAAATCTAGTTACCAGGGATGTGGTTAAGAAGGGCCCCTGCAAACTCCGCCAAAAAAAAACCAAAATAAACAAAATATTTTCGATAACAGCTTATGGATAGTTTTAACTATAATTATCTCTCACAACTACAAATAAAGGATCTAAGACTGTTTCGTGGGTCAAATCTATGAAGAAAAGAATAAGGCAATTAAAGAATAAAAGATATGAATGCTAACTAATTTTTTTAGATCTGTTATCAATCTACAACTAAGTATTACCTGTCTTTCGATCTAATTTCTATATTTTCGAAAATAATGTCATAATATTTTTACTCTTTCCTTAAAATTTCTTGTAAACTAATTTTGGTTTTTTAAGTTTTTATTTCCATAAAACATTGTGTATAGATAAAAGTTTTGAATCCTATCTACATTGTTTTGTACTTTGAAATTTAAACCTTGTTTGGAGAAAATATTAAAATTATCTTATATATAATAGTATATGCAAAATGTCTGAATAAATTTATGGTAAATTTCTAATTTTCTGTATCCTATCTTTTAGATGATAGGATATAGATTTCAATTTATTTTCTTTAAAATTTCATGAAGATAAACATCCAGTAGCTTTGGCTTTCATTTAGAGAAAATCTCTCAATTACATATCAAACTTGGCATTAATCAGAAAATTAGAAAGATGATGAGCTTAAATGAAAATAATTCGTTAAAAATATCTTCTCAGTTTTCTTCGAAATTTCATCAAAAAGGAGCCGTTGTATGGTCAAATTTATGATGAAAATCTTTTTGAAATTAACAAATGGAAGGAATTATTTAGTTGATAACAATTTTAACATTATTTGGTCATCCGCAACACTTGAAACCCCTCCACCCCCCCCACAAAAAAAAGCTGATCAATCCTGGACTTGTCCCTGCTAGTTACCCCATTCATGTTATCACCACTCTTGTTTTTTATCATTCAACAGCCGTTCTATTTTACATCAGCACTAAATAAACATGATACTATATGCTATAATATTATATGCTTACTGATCTTATAGTGAACTAGAGAGCTAGAATTAATATTTTGAGGTGACTTGGTAAGGTTCCATGTTGTTAGTCATTGTATCTGCATCCATAGAACACGTGTATTTGATTCAGTGTAATTTAGATTGGCTATAACTGTTTGTACAGCTTTCGTCTATTTAGCATTGTCTTTGTAAGGCATAACAAACTGTGGAACAATTATACAACATGGACATAGCATGGACGTGGAATGGCAGTATAGGTGTGGAATGACCAGCTGAGAATTAGTAGGCCTCATCCAGATACTAAAAAACTTTATGTGAAAACTTTCTCTAGTTCTATAAAAAGCATTGGATTTGATAATTATAAAAATCATGCTTATGTGATGTGTGTTAAATGTTATTGATTTGTATGGTTCTATGCATTTAGTATGTCTTAATGCTTTATCATCTGACGGAAAAACTTAAATATCTCACTTTTTTGCATTGAAAAATACCTAAATTCATTCTACTTTGTTTGTATTCATTAAATAGTGAAGTTCGGCTTTACATAACTGATGATCATCATATAAGTTTAGCTCATGTGAACGGAGTTTGCGAAAATTGGAAGAGACATATCTAAGATAAAAAAGAAGTTGTATAATGTTGGGCCATTCTTGAAGCGATGAACATGTACTGTAGAAATGTCTAAGCTTTAATCTCCTTATCTTAATGGATTTCCATATGCTAGCTGCCATGAAGTCATGAACATCTCATGTAATAAGATGTGTATGTTGATTTTTGAATCTATTGAATGCACATTGTAGTTATTATGATTTCATTGGGAAGGCTAGCAAGTGATCTTTTCACAAGAGGTTATGTGGCTAAATTGCAAAGTTTGTATTGCAAGCCTTGCCTGGATTTTTCATGTCCGTGGTACTAATAGGTTCTTAGGTCTGATGAAAATTGCAATTGCAACTATAATTGTAATTTCTAAAAGATAATTATATTCGCAGTGCCAGCTATTTTTTCATTGCAACTAGGGTTTTTTATAGGTGCAGATGCAAAAATGAGCTACCTTTTGCAAAAACATGTTGCAGTTAATTTTTTCCGCAAGTTGTTGCAAAAAATGATCCCTTTTTGCACCTGTATTGCAAAAAAGGTACACTTCCAACAAAATGAACAACAGTAACTATCTTTTCAAATTGTAACTGTAGTTGCAATAGCAAGAAAACCATGCTACATTCTTCTTGCTGCATATGCACATATTTCGGCATATTACTGTCTACTGCAGATGCAATAGAGTATTCTTTTGAGCATCATAGGTGCTACCTAATTTTAAACCTTTGATCTGGTTAGACCAACTACTCTCAGTTTACACTTGCTTCCTTGTCTTTCTAGATGTTATATTATTGAGTTTGAAAACAAAAAATGGCCTTGCTTTTACGATCATATGATCATATCATGTGATCTATATGATCAAATTAAATCAAGATGTTTAAAATGGAAGAGTGTTTTGGGAATTTTATGTGATCGTGGAATACCTATAGGACTAAAGAAAATATTCTATAGGACGATTATGACCAACGATGTTCTATGGATTAGACTGTTGAGCAATTGTAAAAAACATGCGCAGTAGTAAAAATGAGAATGTTACGATTGTCTTGTGGGTGTACACGAAAAGATAAGATGAGAAATAAGTGTATCTGTAGCGAACTAGAGGTTGCTTCTATTGAGAATAAAATAAGAGAGAATCAAGGAAGATGGTTTGGTGTTGTACATTGGAGACCTCTTAGTGCATTGGCTAGAAAAAGCGATAATATTATAGTTAAATGGAACAAAGAGATCTAGAGGTAGACCTAAAGAACTTAGTTGAGAGTAATTAAGAAGGAAACGATAATGATTAACGGAGGAGATGACGCATAATAGAACGGAATGGAAGCATAGGATTCATGTAGCCGACCTCAAATATTTGGGATTAAAGCTTTGTTGTTGTTGTTGTTGTATGATTATATCAGATTCCTTAGAAAATGATACCTTCTTGAATTGTTCCCTAGGATTGTAGTCTGTGTATAGTGACATCATCTTTGCTTGAGATTAATTTAAGACCTTATGATTCTAGGGAAAATTTTCCCCCTTAAAAGTTTAATCTTTCTGCAAACTTGTTGACTTTATAGTCTTATCTGACTACCTATTGTACAAGCCTATGAGGTTGTGGAAACCTGAAAGTGGAAAGCAGAGCAAAGCCATGAGGCACCGTTAGGCTTTTTGGGGCTTAAGCGGTTCACAGCAGATCAAAGAGGTAAGTAAAAAACTGGTCTAGTTGAGAGAATCGGCGGTAGATAAATTTTCGTCAAGGAGCTACTAGAGCCTGTGGTCAACGGTAGCGGTGGAGCAGGAGCTGAGCTTTGCGAAGGCGGTTGACAGATGAGAGCAGGTGGATGACACGGTTGACAGAGGTGGGATTTAGGGGCTATAGGGTTGTTTGGATTTGGCAGGAGGATCACGGAGGGAAGAGAAGAAGAAAGGGGAGTTTAGGTTGTAAGAACTGGCTGAGTTCCAATCTGGTACAAAAATGCAGCCCAAACGCCCAAAATTCATTTTTGTTAAAGCACTGGAAAAACGCTTTCAGCGTGTTTTGGCGCTTTAAAATGTTTTTATGCGTTTTAAAGTTCTTTTTCAAGTAAACTTGCCAAGAACTCTTAAAACCTCTAAAAGCGGCAAAAGCAAAGCGGCCTGGGGGGCTTCCGCTTTAAAATCCGTTTAAGCTTGCTATTTTATATGGTCTATATGACAAGGTCTTAGGCTCAACTCCTCTTCTAGCATTTGACGAAGGTGATACAGATGCATGGGGAACAAACAAGTATAATATGTATTTTTAAAGAACTTAATTATAAAGGATTATATCAATGATTACCATAACAAGTAATTCACGGAAACAACAAAGGTTAGTGATATCAAGTTTCATCTTGGTTTGGGTAAATTAGATTTTTGGCTATTGAACAGGACATGTTCTTTTATTATCAAACTGCTTGGAAACATAATGTCAGAAAAGGAAAGTGTCCTTGTAAAGCTTTCTTTTAGTCATGACACTAGCTTGACCATTCTTCTGTTTGTAAACTTTAGCAACAATCATTTTGTTTATTTGCTTTTAAAGAGTATAATTTGTTCATATATGTGTACAAGTTGTCACTTCTGCAGAAACAAAGCTTCAAATTTCTTTGCAGGGAAATAGATTTTGTCAAGGAGACAGTAAGGACACTTGCTGGAAATGGAACCAAAGGTTCTAACTATAAAGGAGGAGGAAAAGGGACTGCTCAGGCAAGATATCGAGAAAATCATCTTCAGTGTTTTTGTTAAATTCTACAAGAGTAACTTGTCTACTGTTCATCAATAATTCTTGGGGAAGAATCTCATTTATCCTCGATAAGGGTTATATATAAGTACTGTTATATATTTGCTCTGTTGGGCTTGATTAAATGGTGTCTATATAGGTCCTAAATTCTCCATGGGATGTCTGCTATGATCCCAAGAGTGAGGTTGTTTACATTGCAATGGCTGGCCAGCATCAAATATGGGAATACAATACAATAGATGAAGTTACCATAGCTTTTAGTGGTGACGGATATGAAAGAAATATGAATGGTTCAAGGTATTCATTTTCTGTCACAGAAATCATCTATAAGTCGCCTGTTTCCCTGACTAATTTATGTACTTTTAGTTGTATACTTCCATGATAGGTACTAACTTGGAGGCTGCTTTATGGTTAAGCTATCTCCTTTTATCTTGACTAACGATGCATGTCAAATTATCCTATTAAGTGAAATCTTTTCAACTATGGTTTGATCCACTTCTAAAAGATGTTGTGTTCCACATCATGTATTAGCTCTTATAAGATAATATAGCTTTACAAATCCAAAATAAGTGACATTTCAATGTCTTATTCTAGTGTTAAATACGGATAGACCCCCATATTATCACCCAATTGAAGATAAACCTCCTGTAGTTCTGTTGTTGCAGATAGACCCCATAGGTCATTTTTTAACTCTTTCATCCTCACAGAAGAAGAATTTTTTTTTTTTTGGCAAATAGACCTCAGGGTAAAAGAGACAATAAATTTTGACTCGGGGGGTCTATCCGCAATTGGGTGAATAGTGCAGGGTGTCTATCGGTAATTAACACTAAAGTTTTTTATGCAGCATACTTGGTCGTGTCAGGAACTAAGGGAGAGTTGGGATACTATGTGAGCATACAAAATATAGGATGATCACAGAATATTATTAATTTTTTTGTCAATTATCGCTGCGTGTGTCCAAAGCAACATTAATTGAAGTTTTTTACAAATTAATTAGATATAAAATAGTATTTTCATTTTTAATTTCTTCATCAAAAGTTCATGTACAGAGATGATTATTTCTGACATCTGTTTATGGCTACAGTTCAACAAGCACATCATTTGCACAGCCTTCCGGGGTGTCATTATCTTCCGGTAATATGACCATCTCCCAAAATCATTTCTTAGATGTAGCCACTACACTTTATATTCTGAATTTTGTGTTTGATGTAGATTTTGGTAAGATGTATGTAGCTGATAGTGAAAGTAGTTCCATTCGAGCAATTGATTTGAAAACGGGAGGGTCAACACTGCTTGCTGGAGGCGATCCATTATTCCCAGAAAACTTATTTAGGGTACTTCATGCTATTTAACACATCATTACGCTCTATGCTATGTTAATACATAATCTTGCCTGCATGCTTATAGTTATTGATGGTCACACATATTCTTTGTTGAGCTTGGTTATAAGTTACTTTATAGTTATTATTAATAATTATCAATTCATTTTCTCTCTTCTCTTGCAGTATGGAGATCATGATGGAATAGGCTCAGATGCACTTTTCCAGCATCCTTTGGGCATCGTTTGTGGAAAAGATGGTCAAATTTATATAACAGATTCTTATAATCACAAGGTATTACTCATTTGTAAGAACTATGGCATGCTTCTTTATTATGCTGGCTCCGTGCAATAATAACAATAACAATAATAATAATAATAATAAGACTTTAATAGGATGATTCGTGCAGCTGACCCTGGAAATTTGAGATAAGGACTTGTTAGTTGATATACGATGAGTATTCTGTATTTTTTCTGAATGATGCGACTTGAGTCAACCATCTTCTTTGCATTTGTGATTTTTCATGTACCAGTTCTTGTGTCTTTTAATATTAACAGCAGGTGAAATTGTTCTCATGAAAACAAGCTGTCTCAGTAGTGTAGTAGATTCATTATACTGGCAATATAATGATGTCTCAGAAATCTCAGTAGTCTAGTATATTTATTATACTGGCAATATAATGATGTCCAGAAGTATACTACATATATGCAAATAGAAATCTCAAAAATGTTTTTTGTACTTCAATTTATAATGTCCTCGAGGTGTTGGAACCTTTTTGTCTTGTCTTGAACGGTGCACTAATTGTTTTAATCCAGTACCGATAGGGATAATTCCCCCCAGAACAACAGTTTCTTTCAGACCCTTCAACCAATCAATACAACTCCGTAGAGCAGCTTTTGCTAAAACTCGAGCAGTTTCTTGAAAACTTGCTTCGGATATGAAACTTTGAGTATCCGAGATGCCCTCGCTATTCCCAATAAAATTGCCCGATAACAGATCGCTTTGTCTAAAGCACGCCCCGCTCGTTCGGCTCGCAACAATCCGTAGCATCTAGAGAGAGAGAGAGAGAGAGAGAGAGAGAGAGAGAGAGAGAGAGAGATCCTTTCTCTTGTATGTCTTGGAAGATGAGGTATATATGGCTGTAGGATAGCTGACTGTCAGTGGTATATGCTTCTACTCTCTCATTTACATCTTCATAAGAGGCATATAGTTTTGAATTATGTCTTTCCACGATCAAACTCCAACATAAGAGGCATAAAATGTTGAATTATGTCTTTCCACGATCAAACTCCACTATAAGAGGCATAAAATGTTGAATTATGTTCTTTCCACAATCGAACCCCACCACAGTTTTCTACTTTTGTTGATACATTATGTTGGCATATAGCATGAATCAATATCATTCATTTAACTTCATCAGTCATCTTTATTCTCAAAATTATTGTCACATGTTAAGTTTGCATAAAATACCTTGTTAATCTTCATTTCATTAGTTTTAAGCTGTAGGAATATGCAACACAATCATTTCTATCATGAAGTCTTATCCATTTCAGATATGTTGGCAAATGTGTGAACACCCTCATCCCCATCGATTGAGGCAGGGAAGCTTTAAATTTAAGTTTGCTTGTAGGCATTGTGAGCCAACAATTGCATCAGCTTAACCTTTGAAAATAATCTTTTGACAATTATACTGCAATTTGATTGCAAACTGAACCCTCTGTTGGAGTCACTTTTTAATCATCATATGTATACGCTTCTGACAGATCAAGAAGTTGGACCCTGTGAGTAAAAAAGTTGTCACTTTAGCTGGGACTGGAAATGCTGGATATAAGGATGGATTAGCCCAGTCAGCTCAGGTTTGAATCTTTTGTGCTATATCAAAGGAGTGCATTTTCTCTTGAATAATTCGTCAAGGTAGGAAGATGATATACGTGTGTGGAAATGGTATGATATGGCCAATTATTTTACTGAATGTGCTGCCAAGAGAGAGACTAGTGGAGAAGTCTATCCTGCTAGTCACAAAGCAGGTGGTCCTCATGCCTTCTATCTCTTGGTGGTTCATTTTGTTGAATATGGTCGCAACTTATATCTTACTCTCCATTTATATATTGCACTACACAGCGTTGGATATATTGGATACTAGTGTTTCCTTTTGAACTGGAACATTAATGAAGAAATATGAGATTCAGTTATTTTCTTCTCATATGAAATTGAGTCTAGCATTTAAAAGGAATAAGCTTTATCAAGTTAATTCATGAAATTGTGAATTGTCAAACTTACAGCTTTTGGAACGTTTGGGATCTATAAAATATGCATCGTCAGTTACAAAATATAAACAACATTCTTTGTCAAGTCAGTACCTTCTACCATACAGATACATATGAAGAACCTCCACATAGTTAAAAAACAAAAGAAAAGAATATTGTTGCTATTCTAGGTCTTCCACGTTATTGAAGAGAGAATATGGCTATGAAGTTACAACCCGCTAGCAATATGTTTAAATTCAATAAAGCCGGCGTAAGAAATTATCAGGAGTAGTGATGACTTGATTCTTGTTCATCACTAGAAAAGGGTATGACTTTGCTACTCTCATCTAAATGCCTGTCACTTGGTCTTTTTATTGGTGATGCCTGTTACTTGTGGAAGTAGCTTGTATTATATATTTGTGTAGCAATTATGAAAGCTTAGTTTGTTCATTTGAATCATCCTAACGTCTGGACATTATCATTGATTGCGACATATATATAATAAGCTGCAGTCCTTTTGTTTTACTTTTAGCTAGACTTTCTCTATATTGATTTCTATGATTTGGTTCTGATGCGTGTAATATTTGATGCAGTTATTTGAGCCATCAGGGATTATTGAAGCTGGGAATGGTAGTGTCTTGTTTTCATTAATATGATATAAGAAAAATGAATTACTCTTTGTATGTTATTCAAGTTTCTTGACACTGATACGTCCACATCAGCGATGCCGATAAAAACATTAACAAGCTTCTTACTAGTGAATTCACAAAATTCATCCTTCTTCCACTGTCATAATTAGTACATAAAAATCTTCTTATTTGATTCTATGGATGATTTTAAATTTATATTTTCCAATATAACAAGTTAACAACTATATTACCTCTGGATTTTGACTTTTAAAACACAGTAAATATGCCCGATTGTAGTGTGATATTTGACTAGTTATAATGATGACCAATATTATCCAAACTGATTACTTCTTCTTATAGGAGCATGCGACTTATCAAATGTTTCTATATTTAGACGCTTATGTTGTCTAATGTCTTAATTCTTTTGTATGGTTGTTTTACCACTACATGTTACACACCTCATTATGTTGAAGTGATTTGATCCCTTTTAGAGTATAAAATATTATCCCTCAACCTTCACCAACTTTAAAGTTTTGGTGTAGTGAAAGTGTCCTTTGACATGGTACCAGAGCAGCCCAGGTTCAATTTCTAGTGACCATGAGTTTAAAGCGATTTTAAAATTTTAATACTGCTGCATGAGGCCAAGTTTCGGCCCATAAATAGGCCCTCAACATGTGGGGAGTATAAATATCTGTCAACCCTCACCATATCTTCGGAGTTTAGGTGTAGTGAAAGGGTCCAATTCAAAAAAGGGATAGTGAAATCTTATCTATAGTAAACAATTTAAATGCAATGTTCTGATCTTTCAATATAGGAGTAAGCAAGCGTCTCCAACGTCCCTAATAGCTATAGCATATATCTCCATCATGCCAATTTGCTAAATAAAAGCGACAAAAATTCTGAGATAACTCTTAGTAAAAAAAAGTTATAATCTTGTTCTTAGTCCTCAGTAGTTTTATCAACAACAATACCACTCCAATGTTATTAGAAAAACTACTTGGATGGAAGTAGTCAATCCAAGAAAAGGAACACACCCTTACAATGGCGGTCTGCAGGTCACGAGATTGCCAATATCTGTGATATTGGACATGGAGATTAGGTAGTAGTGTCTCATATATAAAGACATAGTAGGATTTTAAACATGACGGCATGTAATAGAGTCTTAAACATGAAGAGAAGTTGTAGGGTCTAAAACATAGATAACATAGTTGTCAGCCATGGGGACATGTAGTAAGGTTCAGACATGGAGACATGTAGGAGAAGTTGAAATATAAGTAAATCAACAATAGATTTAAAAAAAGGAAGGTAATCAGATCACAACTAGGATTTCGATAGGATTTTGAAGAGGTTCAGAGGAGTGGGAAGGTGTCAAAGCCTTCAACGCAAAGCACAGAGATGAAATTTGAGCCAACAGAGGCGGGGCCCCCCCCCCAGTGGCGTCAAGTTTTAGATTTAAGAAAAGAGCTTTTCTGCAGTTATAAACCTTATTTTGATACCATGTTATGATATATTGAAAAATAACTTGATCCCAAGGCAGGATAGTAATGCTTTATATGAAAGCAAATGGGCTACAATTACATAATCTTTCGCTAGGATTATGCATCTTCTTTGACTTCCCTAAAATACTAACCATTCTCATGTGCATGATTCATGAACATAAGAATCTATACCAATTGCTTTAATATTTGGATGTCAAAGATTCCTCTGAAAATTTTACAAATTTCTATTATCAATAACCAAGAGATGCACCTGGAAGTTTGATTTCATTTCTAGACATGGTCCATTAGAACTATTGGGTACTTCAGATCTGCGTGTTTTGATAAAGAGATTGCAATAAATTAATTATGAATATATACTTTAGCTGAATATGTCGGATTATATCTTGCAGGAAGGTTTCTCATAGCAGATACAAATAATAATGCTATCAGATGTTTGGACTTGAATGGAAAAGAACCTGTTCTGAGCACATTAGAACTGAAAGGTGTGCTGCCACCATCATCAAAACCTAAATCGCTCAAACGACTTAGAAGGCGGCTATCTGCAGATACAAAAATCATTACAATTGATGGAGGCTCCTCTGCAGAAGGTTACTTCTATCTTGATATTTCAGTGCCTGACGGTTACCATTTCTCCAAGGTTCGATTCCCACCTAGATATTATCTTTATTATTGTCTATTTTATTGCTTTTAAATACATCATCCAGAGCCTTTAATGGCTCGATTATCTTTATTTCTCGATCTTACCTTTAGATATAAAATTTTGTAGTTCTGAAAACCTGTTAAATATGATTTTCATTTGGATTCCTGACCTTTGCTTGTTTTGTGATCCCCAATTATCCTGTTTTTACTACTGAAGTGACTTGGGCATTTTGTAATAGGTATACAAGGTCAACATTTGCTTGGTTCTAGACTACTTCTGATAAAGAGAGTTAAAAAAATAAAGAGAGAAATTAACCAGATCTCCAGTTCTATCTCATTCTTGCCTATCATATGCCTAAAGGCTAAAACTTGTCGAGGTTATTGTAATAAAGAATTAATGTAGTCTGTGACTCATTAGGTGCCACTTAGTAACTTAAAAGACTCCTACTATCTGGGATTATAGTTTAATTGATGGCACTCTAGCTAATAAGAGTTATCACGAAATTCCATTGATGAGCATAATGTTTAAATGCTTATTTCCTATTTGTTGGATACTTCTCATGCAATAAATATGGGAGAATATGATGTTATTGTATTGGAAAAGAAAACATTTATAAAAGACCTAGAAAGTATCAAAGAAGAAAAGAAAGGACTGTTACCAAGAATTATATTACTCCATGCTATCCAGATCTGTCATGTTTTTTTTTACAATTTTTGATGAGATAAGAAGGCAAACAGTGCTAGATAGAGGATGTTGCTCCTCTAAGTATATAGGATGTGCATGTTGTGCGCGTGTGCCTGTGAGTGGATGAGGTTGGGGGGGGGGGGCAGGGTGGGTGGGTGTGATAGGGTGGGTCTCACCACTTGTCTTGGTAGATAATTTAGCAAAATGGCCGTCACCTTCCCTCTTTTTTTTGATATATATGTGTGTAGAAAAAATATATATGAGCTGAGAAGCCATTTTGCAAAATGGGCTGCCAGCTCAATGCTATGTGAGCCCCATTGCTAGTCACATTGGGGTTTGGCTCACATGGCACTGAACTGACAGCTCATTTTGTAAAATGAGCTGCCAGCTCATACCCAATATCCCCTCTTTCTCAATACACGCGCACGCGCAAACAAACACACACGTGTGTACATACACACACCCCTCTATATGTAATATATATATATATATATATATATATATATATATATATATATATATACATATATATATGAGTAAAATAGGTATGCTTGGTATCAAGCACAAATTTTGTACTTGGTAGTGAGGTGTCACATTCTCATCCACTCATTCAAATGATGACATATCCTCATGCACTCCCCTACCCATGTGAATGTGGTCCCCCATTTGAATGAGTGGAGGAGAATATGCCGCCTCACTATTAAGCACAAAATTTGTGCTTGCTACCAAACATACTCATTTCTCTCTCTTTATATATATATATATATATATATATATATATATATATATATATATATATGTCTGTGTGTGTGTGTACGTATACATATGTGTATATACACACACACATATATCATATATACACAGACACACATATACATATATATATACGTATGCATACATGTATACACACACACATACATACACATATATTATATATACACAGACGCACACTCTTATATGTATGTATGTATATATAATACACACATGTCCATTATGTGTGTGTATATATGGGTAATATGTACCTATGGAGGCTCCTTAGGGTACATCTAAGGATGTACCTCTCAATATATGAATTGGGCTACTTTAATGGACGATCCGCTCCATTCATCATGATCTAAATGTCTTAAAACATCTACAAAATAAAAATCATGATATGTGAATATTTCTAACACATTTTTCATTGTCTCTTTTGTTGTATTGTCATAAAACCGTTAATTTTACTATTACTTGATGCATTAGTAAAAACAACTAAATATTCCTAATATTTGGTTTACATGACATCCAAATCATATAGATCAAAATGAACGGAGTGGATCAAGTAAATTGATTGCATATAATCTAATTTTGAAGGTGCATCCTTAGGTTCAATCTAAGATGGCTCCTAAGATACATATTCCCCCCCTCTCTCTCTCTATATATATATATATGTGTGTGTGTGTGTGTGTGTGTGTGTGCGCGCACGCACACACATCTATATATATGTCTACATATATATGTACATATAAATCTGTATGTATGTACATACATCTGTGTGTGTACATATACATATATATGTACACACAAAAATAAATAAATAAATAAATATATGTGTGTGTACATATACACACATATACATATACATATATATGTACATACCCACACATGCTATATATATACATATATGCATATACATATTTACATATATATATGTACATACCCACACGTGCACAAGTAAATAAATAAATATATATATATACATATACACACACATACATATGTATATATACACACACTAGTGTATATATATTTATTTAAATGCTACAGTAATCCTATTTTAATTGATACAATATATTTATTTAAATGCTACAACGATATTTTTTAAAATAATACAGTCATATTTTTTGAAAATGCTATAATATCCCACCTCTGCTGTAGTAATAAATTTTCGCAATGCTACAAATATGTTTTAGTGATGCTACAGTATCCCGTTATGCTACAGGATACTTCTTTGAAAACACTACAGTGATAAAGCTACATTAAATTACTGTAGTATTACTGTAGTATGAATAGTGATCCTTGGGTCCTCCCATTATTATAGAGGAATATATACATACATATATATAGTGGACAGACACACACATATACATATGTATGTATATATGCACAAATAAATAAATAAATAAATATAGACACATAATACATACGCATATAATGGACACACACACATATACATACATACATATGTGTGTGAGAGAGAGAGAGGAAAATGGAGAAACTTGATATCAAGTTTCTCCATTTAACTTGGTAGTGAGGTAGAATGAGGAGAGCTGTAGATTCGGCCTTGAGATCGGATTTAAAGTACTTGATTATTTTTTGCAAAAAACTTCTTTTTGAAAGTGAGATTGGAACAAGTATCTCTCTCCTCTCTCTCCCTTGTCGTTTCCTAACCATTTTCTCCCTCCGCTCCCCCTTCTCAATCTCTCTCTGTCGACTTCATCTCCCCTTCTAAGCCCGCCGCTACCGTCGCTACTATTCTGCCGTCGCTGCTACTACATCGCCATTACCGACCCTATCCATAGCGGGTCTTCGCCGCAACCCCGCCGTCGACAACCCATTTTCCTCCGCCGCAAACCTAAGTTCTGCTGCCGCCGCCGCCCCTATCCACAACGGGTCTCGCTGCAACCCCGCCGCTACCGACCCACGTTCCTTTTCCCTTGATCCAGGTTTCGTCGCCGCTGCTCAACATTAGTAGTCCCGTCGTCGCCGCCCTCGCCTTCCAACTCCACTACAACAACCTTTTGACAACAACACCTCAAGCGAGCAACAATGGAAGCCTCTTCTTCTCATGGGGTCATCTCGTTGGGGTCGCATTCTTGAGCGAGCAACGATTGGCGATAACAGTGCCTCTAATTGAGAAGGTAATATATTTCTTTCCTCCTTTGCCTTTAATCTTGCGCATTGTTTTCAAAGGCGCGCGCCTCAATACGCCTCATGTGCCTTACGATGTGGGACGGTGACGAAGCGCCCCACTTTTAATGCAGCAACGCTTTTTGCGCCTCGCATACATCATTACTTTGTGCAGGGTGTATGTAGTACATATCCTCATATAGTTTTGTTTGTTAACATTTCAATCGAGCATTTCTACTTGATATTTCATAACCCAAAAAGCAAAATAAATCCATTAGGTCTTTTTTGTAGCCTTTAATTGAGGATCATTACTAATCCTTTGCTTGGATATTAGTCTTGATTTAATATTTAATTTGAAAATTTATATATTTTGCTACTATGTTGGGTGTTAGCATTAGAAATTAAGGTATTATATTGTGATTTTGTAGTAAGGTACTATTCATCATGATATTTTTCATGTGAATTCTAAAAACTTGTTCTTTCGCGCTTGATTATATATTTTCAAAAAATTATGTGGGCGGTGTGTGCCTCGCATCACTCAGGCGCGCGCATTGCATTGCGCCTTGCGCATGTGCGCTTAAAGATGCTTTGTCCCTCTCATTGCGCTTCATGCATTGATAACATTGATCTAGCGAGCAACAAATAACATCCTTGTAGAAAATCAACACCCAGAGTTCTAGCCTCTAGATATGTAAATTGAATATTTACAAACTTGCAGCAGTAATAGACAAAGCACCAGCAATCAATCCCTGCGTGACACTATTGTTGTTAGCTTTCTCGTAGAATGAAGATAAAGATGAAAACTTTCCTCTGAATGCAGTTGTTGCTGCTGCTGCAACAACCCATCCTTCTCTTTAAGATAAAAACAATAGCTACTCAACAAGCATGCTATAGGATTTTTTTTCTACATATAACACTAATATAACACTAACACCGACATGATTATGGTCAGATGTGTATACTGCAGATATTAGGATAGAAATCCATAATTCATATCTGAAAAAGGCAATGAAACTACAGGACATAGATAAATTTGTTTTCAAGCAAATTAAATACAGACATGCTAAGTTTCCATCAAACATAACATAATAAATATATAAACGATGGTAGCAAATTCTCGCAAGAATCATTATAGATTTAATTTTGGTTTTGGCGCACCAAAAAGGCAATGCATCATAAGTTGCTGCCATCACAATGTCTGAGAATATGATATCAAAGAAGTTACCTTTTGGTTGGTCTTTATTTTATAAATTTTTAAGTTCTTATAGGCTCTTGTTGATTTAGACTTGTGAATTTGCTTGATTTTTAGAAGTACTAAGTTTAATTTTTGAACTTAGAAAAAGAAAGATGCAATTAGCAGATATATGGTTTAAGAGTGTACCAACGCATGGTATTTTTTGAATATAGGGAATTGGTTTCAAATTAGATAGTCATTTGGTCTTTATATTATCTCCTTCATTTTGCTATAACTTATTTTTAAATTCATGGCTAACAAATTCATGTGATGTTCTAATACTACAAAATTGTCCAATTAGGTATGGTCAAATTAGTGATGATATTCCATTTGAAGGGAAGAAGTTTCCAACGGACAATGATGCATACGACTACTACAATGCATATGCAAAAAAGATTGGATTTGGAATTCGTAAAGATACTTTTCAAAAATCAAAGAAAGCTTCAAGAGAGATTTTTTGAGAACTTTTGTTCGCGAGAAAGCGGGGAGAAAGAGAGCATTGACTGAAAATGCAAGTGGATTGATTATCAATCGTCGTCCGAAAACTAAAGTTGGTTGTGATGCAAAAATGAATATTAGGCTCACTTCTTTAAAAACTTGGACGGTTACTAAATTCATTTCTAAGCATGTTCATTCTTTAACAAGCCCCGATAAAGTTATGCATCATCATTCTCACAAGCAGCAACATCGAGCAGCAACATCGATCAAAGCTTTGTATTAGCCAGCCTCATTGAGTTGTTGCATGATGAGAGAATAAAATCGTCTAATATTAAAAATGTGCTTAATGTTGGATACCAGGAACTAGATGATGAACAAGTCATGACACAACGGATAATTGACCATATTAGAAAGACGAGGCAAAGTAACATTGGCTGCGAATGCTTAAACATCATTAGACAATTTCAAGACAGAAAGGAACTGGATCCAGATTTCTATTTTGTTATGGAGGTCGATCACCTTGGTACACTGAGAAGTGTGTTTTGGGTCGATGATAGAGCTAGAGCTTCTTATTCAAGTCTTGGAGATGTCGTGGTGTTTGATACCACATACAAGACTAATTAGTTGACATGCCATTTGCTCCATTTATAGGAGTAAAACACCACCGCCAATCCGCCCTCTTTGGTTGTGCATTGCTTGCAGACGAGCAAGAGGAAACCTTCGTGTGGTTGTTTTCTCAATGGCTTATGTGTATGCATGGGGTTGCACCAGAGGCTATCATAACTGATCAGGATGCACAGATGAGAAAAACTATAAAGAGCATTTTGCCAAATACTCGTCATCGCTTTTGTTCTTGGCATGTTAGAAAGTATATTACCGAGGAACAAGTAAAGTTGAAGAACCAATACGGGGATGAGATGCCTATATATTTCAACAATTGGTATTATACTAGAAGTATAAGCAAATGCGAGGAGCTTTGGGAAGTCATGAAGGTTAAATTCGACATAGATGAAGATGAAGATAGTTAGCTAACAAGAATGCATAGCTTGTGTGAACATTGGGTGGATGCGTACTTGAAGGATTATTTTTGGACAGGAATGACAACAAGCCAAAGGAGTGAGAGCATCAATGCTTTTTGTGATGGCTTTGTCAATGCAAACACTAGACTAGTTGAGTTCGTGGGTCAATCTGACAAAGTAGTGGCATCTCATCGTGCATCGAAATCTCATGAAGACTTCATAACTTTGAATATTGTGCATACGATGAGCTTCTCAAATCTGATTGAAGAGCAAGTTGGAAATACATACATTAGGGTGATCTCGAAGATGTTTCAAAAGGAGCTTGGTGATGTGATGTCATTATATTATGAAGAAGTGTTGAAGGAGGAGATGAAAGTAAAATACTTGGTTGGCAAATATTTTGAAAAAAAGAGAAGTGGGAAGAAGTAATCTATGAAATAAATGATGAGCTTAACGTTGCATCTTTTCCAATATTAATGGTAATATCTTTTGGCTGAATTCAACTTTTGAGCTTCCCCATCTAAAGATCACATAATCATATGTTATATATTGAATGCAAGAATCTTCAAACAATTAGAGATTAATAACTTAATGAATTACACTATTCTTTCACAAAAAAGTTGATACAAGATATTCCGGATGGCTTTTTAAGCCAAACTTCTCCTTAACTCCATTGTAACTCTCATTGGTTCGCACTACAATGGGAAAGTGCAAGAGATTGATCTGCCAGCCACAAAGTAGCGGAGTTAATGCTCGAGCCTCCATGAACTTTGTTCTAGAGTTCAAGCCAAGTTCGAAGTTATTGCCACTTTCTGCTGACTTCTAGTTAGAATGCAAACAAGAGGCATGTCACATTTTGTTCAGAGCTTGATCAATGACAATGAAACCAACAGTGAAGACTTCGCTGGTTGAAAAGATGGAAGAAATTGAGGTGGAGAAAGCAAATATGGTTGAAAGGATGAAGGGGTTCAAGGAGAAAGTAGAGATTTTATACATGAGCACAGATAATTTGATCATGAACATGAAAGAAATTTACAAAAATCAAGATAGGGTCGGCGACGATAGCTATTAGTGTTGAGTGGCGGTTAAACTTGTCGTTGGTGAAGGAACCTGGGTCGGCAGCGGCGGGGTTGCGACGAGACCTGCTATGGATAGGGTCCGTGGCGACGACGGAACTTGGGTCCGCAGCGGAGGACAATAGGTCGGCAACGGCGGGGTTATAGTGAGACCTGTTGTGGATAGGGTCGATGGCGACAATGTGGTAGCGGCGACAGGGGAGTAGCGGCGGTGGTGACAGGGTCGGAAGAGGAGATGAAGTCGAGAGATTGAGAAGGGGGAGGGGAGAGAGAAAATAATTAGAAAACGACAAGGGGAGAGAGAGGATAGAGATATTTGTTCCAATCACGCTTTCAAAAAGAGGTTTTTTTTGCATAAATAACCAAGTGCTTTAGATCTGATCTCAAGGCTAGATCTACAGCTCTTCTTGTTCCACCTCATTGCTAAGTTAAATGGAGAAACTTGGTACTAAACATACCTATTTTACTTGGTAGTGATGTGACATAATATGAGCTTTTGGATTGGAATAAGTTGAGGAGATGAGTGGGTGAACTATTTTGCAAAAAAATCCTCATCTCATCCTCTCTCCCCCCATCTCAGATCTGCCCCCCATCACCACCGCGTCGCCTCACCATCGTCGCCCTGCCGCCTGCACTATGCCACCCCTCGACCGCTACCCTGTTTCCCGCACCGCACCGCCTCACCACCGCCGTCCCGCCTCCCGCACCGCGGTGTCGATGGGTCGAAAGGCGGACATGGTGTGTCGAGGGGGCTGTCGAAGGGTGGGGGCGGATTGGTGAAGGTGTTGAGGGGGCTGTCGAAGGGTGGGGTGTCGACGGGTTAAAAAACAGGCATGGTGTATCAAGCGGGCTGTTGAAGGCTGGGGGCAGCGTGGTGAAGGTGTCGAGTAGGGTTTTTTTGTAAAATAGTTCACCCACTCATCCCCTCAACCTATTCCAGTCCAAAGGATCATATCATGTCACATCACTACCAAGTAAAATGCGTATGTTTGGTACCAAGCATACCCATTTTTCTCATATATATATATATATATATATATATATATATATATATATATATAT